>CM021104.1:146515469-146555165 GCA_007115665.2 Sequoiadendron giganteum
CAACCCTCAACCCTCAACCCTTAAACCTTATACCCTCTGAATCACTCAACCCTCAACCCTTAAACCCTAATCCCTCAACCCTTAAACCCTAATCCCTCAACTCCTATAACCTCTACTCTATACCCTATTAATCACTCATCCCTAAACCCTAAACCCTTAAACCCTAACCCATAAACCCTCTACCCTCTACCGCCAATCCTATACCCTCTACCCTCAACCCTAATCCCCCAATCCTCAAACCCACTTAGTAAACTCTCTACCCTAATCCCTCAACCCTCTTGACCCTTAAACCCTCAACTCTTAAACCCTTAAACACTCAACCCTAAACCCTCAACCCTCAACCCTAACCCCTTAAACCCTAAACTGTTAAACCCTTTACCCTCTACCCTCTAACCTCTACCATCAACCCAATACTCTCTACCCTAAACCCTAATCCCTCAACCCTTAATCTCTCAACCCTTATAACCTCTACCTTATATATTGGACCCTCAACCCTAATCCCTTGACCTTATACATTAAACCCTCAATCTTCAACCCTCAACCCTTAAACCCTCTACCCTTTACCCTATACATTAAACACTCAACCCTCAACCCTCAACCCTCAATCCTTAAACCCTAAACCCTCTACCCCTTACATTGGACCTTGAACCTAATCCTTCAACCATATACCCTCAAAACTATACCCTAAACCCCCTACCCTCAACCAAGTAAACCCTTAACCCTAAACCCTTCAACCCTTAACACTTAAACCTAAAACCTTCTACCCTATACCCTCAACCAAATACCCTCTACCATCAAACCTATTCCATCAACCCTCAAACCTTAAACCCTACTACCCTAGAAACCATCAACCCTATAGGTCCTCCATCCTAATCCCTCAACCCCTATCACTTTCTCTCTATCTATACATCTCACCTCTCCCTCCCTCGCTCCCTCCCACCCTCTCTAATTGTCTCTATCTACCATCTCCCTCTTTCTATGTACCTCTCGTTCAATCAATCCCTACCACCCTCTCTCACTCCCTCTCTCTCACACTCCCTCTCACTACCTATCTCTCAAGTCTCTCCCTCTCACCCCCCTCACACTCTCAAGTCTCTCCCTCTCACACTCTCAAGTCTCTCCCTTTTGCACCCTACCTACATAACCCTCTCTTTCTCTTTGTCTCTCTCTCTCCCTCTCCCTCAATTCTCTCTCTCCGACCCCCCTCTCTCCCTCCCTCTATCCCTCCCACCCTACCTAGCTAAGTCCCCCTCAATCCAACCCCTTCTCTCCCACTCCCTCTCTCTTAAACTCTCACTTCGACCCCCTCTCCATCTCTCTAGATTCTCTCTAAACTCTCCCTTCGTCTAAAGACATTCATAAATGCATACATACAAGCATAATACATTTTTACATATAATCTTACATCCATACAAGCATACATACATAGATGTACATAAAAATATATCAGCATACATAAATATATTAGCATTTAACATAAAGTAAGAAATAACGCGAGTGCGTTTTAACGTGCGCACGTTATGGCTCAGTAGACATGTTCCCTGTAGAAGCAAAAACTATGTAAAGTGAGAAATAATGCGTGCGCGTTATATCTTGCTTTGAGAATTACCAAAATTTAAGCTTGGTATTGCCTTGGAATTCCAACCCAAAGGTTTGGAGGGCATTCCCAACGACCAGAGACGTGTTTTTAAGAAATCCACCATTTTTCTCATAATCGAGTTCGTGCTCACTGTCAGGATTGCATGTGGTTCAATATCGAAAAAATCGAGCACATGGGTAATGTTGGGTTATCTCTTAGCTATCCAATGATGTAATTTTTTTCACGTTCTGAAAATGTTAAGTCTTTCATCCATAATTTATTTTATCTGTATGTCTTTTTTTTGCCAAAAAGCAGTGTTTGGTATTTTTTTCGTTATAAATTAACCGTTCATCAATTTTTCAAATAAATTACATTTTTAGAAACTAGACTCCATTCTACAAAATTAAAAAATTAAAAAAAAAACAAATCAATTAGTTTCCAAAATTTGTAGGGGTAGCATGGCCAAAATTCTATTTTTAGGATATGTCCACTTCGCAAATTCGTAAAAAATCAAATATTCATTAAAAAATTATCAGAAAAATCGTGCATCAACTACATATTGTTAGCTAACTTCTGACCATTGTGATTTTAAAAATACTAAAAAAAAGTTCACCGTATGAGGGTCATACAAGAGTTGCTATGTTATGTTTTTCTGACAAAAACAACACCAATTTGTGTACGTCCCTCATTTGAACCCATTAATCTCAATCATTTTCAAAATAAATTAGTATTTTAGAAAGTAGACTTAGAGCACTTGAATCCTTCTTTTTGTTCCATCTCAAAATTTTGAGTCTAAGTATGCTCAATTTCACATCCAAGGTCAGTATTTCCCAATTTCAAGAAAAAGCTGTGCACTTAAGTCCCCTTTTTGGGAACCATCTTGGTGCACTTACCCATATACAACGTAAATTTTTTTGTATGAAGGATAAAATTCTAATTTTTTCAAATTTAGATTTGTAACTATGATATCTAGCACTTTCTTTTGGTCTCATAGTTTTTTATTGAATATTTTTTCCTTAATAGAGTTTCGAAGTCAAACCAATTGCAATTCAGGCATAGGCGGACTGTATACAACATAACTTTTTTTGTATGTATCAAAATTCAATTTTTATTTTTTTAATGGATCAATGACATCAATACCCAGCACAAAAATATTTAAAAAAAAATTATTTTGATATTTTTCTATTTTTCCACATGTGCAAAATAGAGAACTTGATTTTTGGTGAAAACCCTATGTTTAATAAAACTAAAAAAATACATACATAATAAAAAATATATATATTAAAATTATATTCATGGGATAGCTCATTTTGAGGACTACCATAATCATTTGAAATAAATTTTAAATGAATTCATTTTATTCCCCAAAAGGTAAATCAAAAGTGATTTTTTATCAGCATTTTGATAGGTGTAAAGGAGACTCATTTATAGGTATAGTTTAAAACGAGTGAGGTTCTATCCAAGGGGGTTTGATCTAAGGTGGTTTGATCAAACCCTCTTCAATTGGAATTATTAAAATGAAACTTTTAAAGGCTTAAATCATTATATTTTCTAAAAATATGTGATTTCAACAAGAATCAGTTCCTCTCAGAAATTGTAAACCAGCTTTGTGGGATCACCCTCTATTTACCCTAAAAATTGTTGTCTCAAATTACACCGGGACTCATACCCTAGATTGGACAATTTAGTCTTGCAACATGGTTTCTGGGTAAATCTAAAATCTTTTGATGACTGAGCAGGATTTGCAGAAACGTAATAGAAAAGTTATGCTAGGACTAATACACCCACTTGGGCATATGAGTTCCACTCTTCCTTTCTGAATAGGAATGATCTAAATTTGTTCTTTTGTGTCTTCACTTTATTCCTATGTCTTTCAAACTTTGTTTACGAATCTGAACCTATAAAAAATTTGTAAAACAAAACATTGGGTTGATTTCTTATGGGGGGTTTTCCTTGGTGAAACCCCTAGTTTGGTAATTAAACCTTGATAGAAAGAATAGATATGAAATAGAAATGTGTGTGAAATCCCTAATCTCAAGTGTATCTAAGATTATGAGAGCTAAAATGCAACAAAACCCTACTCTAATGCACTAGAATAGGATGCGTAAATGAAACATGAAAATGATGATGACTCACTTTGGGAGATCTCTAATCACCCTAATAAGCAAAAGGAATGTATGTACCTTACTTTAGGTAGAAATTAGAATAATAATGGAAGATGTAATCACATAGGAAACATGTCATTAGGCTTGGTTCAATGGCTAGTTGCATCTCCCCAACCTAGAATCCATCATGATCCTCCATAGGCAACCATCATCAATCTTTGTCAATGCTTGATCTTGAAATGAAAGTGAGCTTGAAGACCGGAAAAAATACTATAATGTTGCTCCCAGATTTCAACTTTCCTTGCTCCATACTCTTGAATGCTTGTGATCTTATCTTTTCTTACTTTTGTGCTTCTCCTGTTCACTCTAGTTGAAAAAATGAATGCGAGACTTAGATTTTTTAGGCATCCTATCTAATTTACCATTTATTAGATCCCAAATATCGACATTTACAAAAATTGAATAAAAAACCTTGATTTCTCACTCAAAAGCCTAAAACGGCCCTAAACGGGACTAATACACCCAAGGCAGAGTATGGGTCCCACCTAGGGGGACCTATATGCCCAAGGTGGCGTATGGGTCCCACCATAGATTTTCGGGGTGAGAGAATGTCGGAGTGTTGAAATATTAAATGTATTTATTAAATTTTTTGAGATTTCAATTGAAATAAGCCTTGGGATATGTAATAAAGGGTCTTAGTGACCTATTAATCATGATTTAAGGGACATGAATGCAAGGGTACTAAAATAGGTCCAAACATTATGATTGATATGATATGATTGAAGAATTTTCAATTAAAAATGTCTTAAAATTACTTTATAATACATTTATTTTTTAATTACAAAAAATGTATAACCCATTTTTAAGTAAAAAAATTAATTATATTTCTAGAATCTAAAATTAGAACAAAATTCAATTTAAAAAAGAAATATTTTGTAACAATATGAGAAAGTTATGAGGGCATATTCTCTATCAAGGAAACAAAAATCTAACTAGAATGAATACTAAAGTCTTTGAATCCATTTTTAACTCATTTAAACTATGAAGTTGAAAGGATATGAATGTGTTGATTTGGGACTCAAAATATAAAAAAAATTAAGCACTAAAATTCTATATTAAACTAATTGTCAAAAATAAATCAAAATTAATGTAAAAAGAAGTGATATATATATATATATATAATTGTGTTTCATTTTTAGTATTTTTTGCTTTTAGATAAATTCATTTATTAATACTATTAAAAATATAAATAATCAAAGGCTCTCTAGTCTCCATGTGAAGTTGAATTGTTCCAAATGAGCCTACCAACTATCAAATCATTTTAAGTGTAAGGTCTTCACACAAATAAAATGGAATGAGACCAAGTTTGTGCCTTCGATAACTTTGATAGAATGAACACCTCACAAATTTACTCTTAAAGGTAGATCTATAAACTTATATAGAATAAATTCCCCTCAACCATTGACTCTCAAAGGAAGAGGTATTTACTTAGTCTAATCCTCCCAATTCCATTGAACTACTAACAGACTACTAAAAATCAATCTAGAGACCTAAAACAAAAATAAAATATACAATTAAAATTCAAAGAAAAATCATATACATTGTTGACTAGTACAATTTGATAAAATAAACTATAGTATGAATACTCATAAACTACAATATGAATACTCCTAAGCTGTAATATGAATTTTCACTAATTTAAAATAGAATTTTCCTTTTGAAAATAATATACATTTAAGAAATAAACCTCAAAAAGAAAAAAATATACAATTGAAATCTAAATCAAGAACATATATACTTTTATGGCATCCCACAAATTCATCATAGCAATTCACTGTAATTCAACTAAAGAAAATTCACTAACATGAAAAATTGTCTTGACGTGAATTGTTGAAAGAAAAGTTGAGTTTTATATTGTATTTATATATATAAAAAAAGATATGTAGGAAGCTTTCTAAATTTTGTAATTTTTTAAAAATCCCTAATAAAACATATTATGTTTGAATTGAGAGCATATTTTGTAATTTTATTTAAAATCCCTAATAAAATAGATATAAATTCAAAATCAATGACCACGTGAAATGTTTTTGAATTTACTGAATTTCCATTGAAATAGACACTGCAAGGAAAACTGAGGAAAATAATTCATTTTTTTAATATTCGTAATGGTTGGAAATACAAATAATTTAAATACATGATGGGGTAGGTGAAAGGTAGTGGTTATAAATTGAAAAGGTATGTTTTGAAAGTATAATTTGGAATGCAGAATTTTTTAATCTTATTTTATTTTATTTGTTAAAGTGTAATTCATCATTAATATATTATTGTTTTGTTTAAGTCTTGTAATAATTTGTTGTGTTCATGTTGGAATTGAATTGTTTTTTTTTTTAAATCTAAAGTTTTCTATATAAGACGATAATGTTTTCATAGATTTTTGTTTACTTTTCTAATATTTTGAAGTGAGTGATGACTTTGTAAAGAAAACTAGGTAATTTAATTTGGATTTTTTTTTAGTATAAAGACCACATCAGTACCATCTATTTTGAATGGGTAGATATATGAGATATATAGTTAGAGAACATATATGTGTGAAGTAAGGACAAACTAGATAATCTATAAGATTCAAAAATATTTTTATGAAAAGAGGATGCTAGGAATAAAATCTATTTGCAACATATTTAATAGATCAAGATTATAATGTTGATCATAGAGATCATTTATTTTTTCCACAATGATTATTGTTTACATTTAGAAGCCATGGTAACTTATTTTTCTACGAAAAAATGTTATATTGAAGGAAATAATATCAATACACTAGGCTTCATTTTTTTAACATACAATGATGAAATTTTGATAGGAAGAATAATGTAAATGTATTGAATCGAGATAGAAAACTCACCTAAAGATAATTTTATTTGGAAATGAAAAAAGTTTATAAAAGATACATTATCCAAGCATTCATCAAATTTCTCTTTAAATGCTTTGAATTTTTTAAAGAAAACAAAGTGGAGCTTGAAATTATTTGTAGAATTATTCTTCATGAAGGACAATAACAATGCAAATTCTTTTGGAAGAGGAGCCATTAGAATTTCAATTTTGATGGATCTTGGCCAAAAATGTTACAAAGAATTACCAAATAATAGCACTTAAAGTTCCTTAAATTAATAATGAAAAATAATATATTAGGGGTCATTTCAATTAAGTTGATTGGTATTGATAATTATGGAGAATGAAATTCTCAAATGAAAAGAAATTTTCTATTTTCAAATCTCACCTCTATTATAAGTGGAGCTACGAAAACATATCCTATATATGCTTATCTACAAGAATAATTAGAGAAGAAAACATGTCAAGCACTAATTGTAGTTTAGACAAATGTATCCCTTTACATTTTCACACTTGATTTGGAAATGATTAACATTAAAATAAACCTAACATTCCCTTGATCAAGTGTTGTAATATTTTTTACACATTCACATTAGGTTTAGGGCCCTTTTAAGCTAAATAGACCTAATTTTGCCTTAATTTGGTGTTGCAAAGTGTATTTATTTACACCTTCACATTATGTTTTGGGCCCTATTACATTTATGACCTTCATATCATCATTAATAAGCCCCTAAGACCCTTCATTATGCATCTTGAGGCTTATTGCTGATAGGCCAAAACTGGGGTAAATAATAAGAAAGATTTCAGCTTGGTCAAAGAGTGTCAACCCGGGGATCGTAGCTTGTGAGAAGTGTTGTGGCAGTATACCTGAAGGGAGGAAAGTAGTGAATTAAGGGAGAATAAATTCAGCTTAAACACATGTGATTTTCCTGAGTAAAAATCTGATTTAATTCATGTTTGTCTTCCTATCATAATTATGCTCGAAACAGTCACTTCCTGCAACATGAGCTATTGCAACAATAGTTTATTAATAAAAAGAGAAACATGGCTACTAAAATTGAATCTCAATAATATATTACAAATGAAACTTAAAATATGATGCCTTTTATCATACCAAACAATAATACAGACGGTGGAATTTAAATCACACAACTACTATAGTTCTAAAGTTGTTGAAAATAAATCGAATGAAAATAAATAACACACAAAAATATTAACAGTAAAAATAAATAAATGTCACCATGCTTAACCAAGGAGTGGGCCCTTGCTCCATGGTTTCAAGGTGAGATGGGATGAGATCCTTTTTATGCTGTTGTCTTCATCATGTGAAATATTATTTTATTCATCAACAATTTGATACAAAGTCTTTTCTGCAAAATTCTATATGCATCTTCTAAAATGCTAATTCACCCCCTTTATAGCTTATTACATTGCCTTATAAGGCGTGAAACAAATTACAAGTTTTTTCACTATTCTTTTTATTTCTGCATGTAAATTTGTTCCATTATATTATGCATATTCTTTTCTACACCACCAATCATATTTTTGTGTCAACCTATTTTGTTGCATTTCCTCCTATTCTTTTGTCCTCTTTTATGAAACTATTTTCTCCTATTCTCATGTCCTCTTTTATGGCACTATTTATGGCTTGTGGGTTGGAATAAAACCAGCCATAAAAATAGGAATTTGTTGTGCCATAAAAATAGGATTTGGTTGTGCCACCAAAATAGGATTTAGTTGTGTCATAAAAATAGGATTTTGTTGTGCCACCAAAATAGCCATTTCTTTTTCCTTCATCCATCATAATTTTATTAGTTACAACAAAAAAAAATATATTCTATTCCGTGCTATAAGAGTAGCACAATAAATAGTTATTAAAATAAAATTAATTGCTGAAATTATTTGTTGTTGTGCAGGTTCTTGTCAAGAACATGACAGGAAGTCTGTATCCTAATGGCAGGAAATCTGTATGCTACAAGATATATTTTCCAAGGCTTAAAATCACAATGCTTATCAGTAAAGACAATCCATAATGAATTTCCATATTTGATCCAAAAACTATATTAAATACCACTTATATATATTTAATCATATGCAATGTAAAATGGAAAAATGGTAAGATATGAAATGTAAATGGAACATGGGAATGGGTATGAAGGTGCAGGAAATAGCCTGAAACATAACATAAAATGGAACATGATTGACTCTCATCATTCCCCCCAACTTAGTATATTGCATGTCCTCGTGCAATCAATATGATCAAGAGATATTTGATTTGAACTAGTAGCCTTTCAGATTTGTGGCTTTGGCCTTCTTCTTCACCCTTAACTATTATAGCTCATGCATAACCACAATTCCCTTTATTTTTTTTAGCTTCTCATGACAATATTTATTCCTTTGTTTTTTTTTTCAATTTTCTTTTTTCTTTTTCTTTGTTTTTCTTGTCATTTCTCATAGCATCATTTTGAAATGCTATATATAGGAGGGTCATAAAAAAATTATCTTGATAATTATGAGCTATCTGAATTGGATGAAATGATAGGTAAAATGAACAGTGAAATGAAGGATGAAATGATAAGTAATATGAAATGATTCTACAAGGTCGAATAATGGAAGCTATAAAATAAGGATAATGGAAAATAATAGGTGAAAAGATGGTAGACCTCCCCCCAAATTAAAGGGTTTCCCGTCCTCGGGAAATAGGGAGAGGATAGGCATGGATGTTGCATATATGATCAATATAATAAGAAATATTAATAAAGTTAAGAGATAAAATAATGAAAAATAAAATTGATCGTTTTACCAATTCGCATTTCTATGTATACCAAGGTCTGGTAGCCAATGTATCTCATCAACTGTGAATCACCAGGAAGGAAGGAATGAAAAATTGTGACAAGGATTGTAGCCACAACACACATGAAAGATATCCATCAAAATAAAGTATTGAGGAAGCATACTGATGGTAGCCTGAATTCTCTCTTCATTTTGTCTAACACCTCAATTGAAAATGTAACTCTTGCGAAAAGTGAAGTGGACCACAACAAACAAGAGTACATTTACGCAAGTGAGCAATAGGAGGTGCTAGGAGATACTCAAACAACCACTGAAGCAATAGAGTATACTTGCAACCTGATTAGCCCATAGAAAGAAGACAAATTATTTTATTTTTTTCTTTCTTTCTTTGTTTTTTCCATTTTTTTCACTTTTTTCATTTTCAATTTTGATAACGACAAGTGACCGCTGGCAAGCCAATTTTCAAGCACTCACTGCTTAGTGGTGCTGTGAAAATAGTTTTCACCACTAAGAATTTTATTCAACTATAATCTGCAAAAAAATGGTTTTAAAATTGTAGTTGTCTAACAATGCCCAAAGGTTTTCATTGTTAGAATTATTATTATTTTTTTTTTTTCATTTTTTTCACTTTTTCCAAATTTTTCCAATTTTTTTCATTTTTTCACTTTTTCAGATAACTTGCGTATAATGAGAAAAGAGAAGGAACCCTATGGATGTTGAAGTGACACCATCAAAAACCAAATCTCCTTCTATGACCCCACAAAAAGTCACCACTAAAATTGGTTACATGAGGCAAAGCTTGAAATGATGACTAATGACAAAAGATACCTTATCAAGATTGACCATGCATAGTCCATAGCACCCTTGCTACTTATACCGTAAAGCTGCCTATAAAACTTCAGAATATATACCCACTTACTTGGTTGAAAGAAGTATTCACAATGGCCATGATCTTTGGAAGACACATTGCTCTATGATGACCAATTGGAAACAAATCTTATGAAATTCTCATGAAGCTATGCTATCCATTCCTTCTGAGTATGAGATATATCCATAACTATTTCCAAAATTGTATGAAAATGAAACTTCCTTACCATATACAATGGAGTGTAGTGAATATTAGTTCTATGCTCTCAACTAGTCAAATGTATCCATACAACTTTGGGTAATTGAATACTTATCTCTATGTGTTCAACAAGCTCATAACACCACTCCTATAAATGATTTGGATCTTATTTAGCTCATGCCACCATATCTGAAAGCTTACCATAGAACTTTGGAATATATGCCCAACTGCTGAGTTAAAAGGATTACTTACAATAGAAGCAACCCTTCAAAGACAAGGCTTGTAGTTATAGACCAATGGAGTCTCTCAATGTATCAATGTACAAGCACAAATGAAACAACTAATGAAGACATGATAAAAAACAATCAAAGATTTAAAAAATTCAATGGATTTCCCCCCAGCTTAATTGCTTATTGCAAAAGCATGAGGGCATTAGTATAATCTAGGGAATAAAATAACACCTTGAACTTTTCTAATGAATGGTAATTGCAAGATAACCCAAAGAATCAAGAATGACAAAAATATGTATCTATTAAAACCTTGATTCTTGTTAATGAAAAATCACCATTGACTTAAAAAATTATATGGATCCTCCCAACTTAATTTCACATTGTAAAATCATGAGGGTACTAGGAAAAACCAAAGAAGATAGTGGCATATTTAATAATATATTGATCCTTAATGAATGATCATTCCTTTGTAGCATATTTTATATAGTCATTAATGCATGCAAACCCTTCTATTTCTTCTTAATCATAAAATAAATTATTGGACCTAGATCAATAAGTGTGTGAGGAATACATATTTTGACCATAGGTCTCCCAAGATCAAGATGTTTGAATATAAAAACATTTATAAATGATAGATCTTGTAGGATGTTATTATGTATCTCACACAACTCTTGAATCATGAAAGCCAATAGTTCACCATTTCTTATTATATGATTAATTTCAACACACATATGTAGAATTTTAATGATAAAATTAGAATCAAATTGAATTATCTCCTTGTGTGTGTGAGTTATCTCTAATTTTTTTGATTCCTTAAATAGATAAGAAGAACTAAGTGGATTATCTTGTAGTAGATTATTTTTTTCTTTAAATATAATTAAACAAAAATCACATCCTTTAGCTATGTGAATGGATTGCAATTGTGATTTACCAATTTCATGTGTATTAATGAAATGTAAAGGGATCAATGAAACCTCATTATTATATGCAGATTGAACCACCTTATTAGATAATAGTAATTTATTAGGAATTGCAATTTCCCGTGGTGGATATGTAGGGGTGGATGGTGGGCAGGATAATGACAATGGTAAATTTTTTGTGGTATATAGAGTAGATGGTAAAGATGGTAATAATGGATATTGTGGTTGTTGTGAGTATGAATTTTTCCATTCATCATATATAATACGTGAAGAAATATTTTGTGAAGAAACATTAGTAGAATGATAAGACATGTTAACACCATCAATAATACCTTGATCTTGACAATTTGACATGTGAAGTTTCCCTTGAGTTACAAAGAAGATTTGTTCACTTTCACCTTTATTTTGATGAGACTCACTTATAGCTTGTATCATTGTCATCATTTCCTCTTGAGCATCTTGGCATGTGCACTTATCTTTATCCTTGCAACAATCAGAGCAACACATGGTTCAATCTTCATTTTCAAAATTTCATTGTCCTAAAATTCATCAATTATTTATTCTCGCTCAATTAAAGGAATAATACCTATAAATTCTTGTGACAATGGTAATGAGAGATTGGGAAAATCTAAGTTGCATTCATTAGGTAGAGTGGATATTAAAAAATTACCTTGTGTTATTATGATTTCCCCACCAATTTCTTCATTTTTGAAGTATTTTTCTTTGAAAATTGATGTATTTGAATTACCTTGAAAATGCAACATTTTTATGTTTTTGTGTTGTTTCTTCAAAAGTACTTCCTTTCTTATTAATGAACTCACAACAACTGATGTGGATATATAAATCGTTATAATTTCTAAAATCTACCTACAAAATCTAACAATGCATCTATATGATTTAAACAACAAAAATTAGGACTAATCATTGGGCAAGGCTAGCAGTTGCACAAGATTTTATCATAACACATTGGACCTAACTCAACTCACTATATTTTCCAGCCTTTGACACCTTTCCACAACAACGACACAAAAATGATAGGCCAAAACTGGGGTAAATAATAAGAAAGATTTCAGCTTGGTCAAGAGTGTCAACTCAAGGATCGTAGCTTGCGAGAAGTGTTGTGGCAGTATACGTGAAGGGAGGAAAGTGGTGAATTAAAGGAGAATGAATGCAGCTAAAACACACGTGAATTTCCTAAGAAAAAATCTAATTTCATTTTTGTCTGTCTTCCTATCATAAGTCTGCTTGGAACTGTCACTTCCTGCAACATGAGCTATTACAACAATAGTTTATTAATAAAAAGAGAAACATACCTACTAAAATTGAATCTCAATAAAATAATACAAATGAAACTTAAAATATGATGTCTTTTATCATACCAAACTATAATACAAATGCTGGAATTTAAATCACACACATACTATAGTTCTAAAGTTGTTGAAAATAAATCAAATGAAAATAAATAACACACAAAAATATTAATAGTAAAAATAAATAAATGTCACCATGCTTCACTAAGGAGTGGACCCTTGTTCCGTGGTTTGCAAGTGAGATGGGATGAGATCCTTTTTATGCTATTGTCTTCATCATGTGAAATATTATTTTATTCATCAACAATTTGATACAAAGTCTTTGCTTAAAATTCTATATGCCTCTTCTAAAATTCTAACTCACCCCCTTTATAGCTTATTACATCGCCTTATAAGGCATGAAACAAATTACAAGTTGTTTCACTATTCCTCTTATTTCTACGTGTATATTTCTTGCATTATTTTTCTAATATTATGCATATGATTTTCTACACCACCAATCATATTTTTGTGTCAACCTATTTTGTTGCATTTCCTCCTATTCTTTTGTGCTCTTTTATGGCACTATTTTCTCCTATTCTCTTGTCCTCTTTTATGACACTATTTATGGCTTGTGGGTTGGAATAAAACCAACCATAAAAATAGGATTTTGTTGTGCCACCAAAATAGGATTTTGTTGTGCCACCAAAATAGGATTTTGTTGTGCCATATAAATATGATTTTGTTGTGCCACCAAAATAGCCATTTATTTTTCCTTCGTCCATCATAATTTTATTAGTTACAATAGAAAATAATATATTCTATTTCGTGCTATAAGAGTAGCACAATAAAAATTTATTAAAATAAAATTAATTGCTGAAATTATTTGTTGTTGTGCAGGTACCTATCAAGAACGTGACAGGAAGTCTATATGTTGATGGCAAGAAATTTGCATGCTGCAAGATATATTTTCCAAGGCTTAAAATCACAATTCTTATTAGTAAAGACAATCCATAATTAATTTTCATAGTTGATCCAAAAACTATATTAAATACCACTTATATATATTTAATCATATGCAATGTAAAATGAAAAAATGGTAAGATATGAAATGAAAATGGAACATGGGAATGGGTATGAAGGTGAGGAAATAGGTTGAAACATAACATAAAATGGAACATGATTGGCTCTCATCAATTGCAACTGAGACCTTGATATAATCAACAAATACACTTAATTTTCCTATCTAAAAAGGTCTGGTGGGACCCATATGCCACCTTAGGCATATGAGTCCCACCCAAGTGGGACCTATATTCCACTTGTAGCATATGAGTCCCATTTGGCCTCTTTTTAGGGTTTTGAGCGGTAAATCAAGGTTTTGGATTCAAATTTCATGAATGTTGGCATTTAGAATCTAATAAATAGTAAGTTAGATGGAATGCCTATATAAAAAAGGTTTCAAATTATTATTTCACCTAAGCAAGCCTAAGAATTTATGATATCAACCTAAGCAATCAAGAGTCAAGCATCCTAAGACTTCACAAGAGCATCATAGAGTATTCAAGAGAATTCCTAAGACATTCAAGGGCATATTTCTTCATTATTTGTTGTAAATATTCAAGATCCATCATCATGTCAAAGACCTAATGTATCAAGTATGTTGTTCAGTTGGTGTTATGATGTAGCATTCAAGATCCAAGATTGAGCATTATTCTACATCTAATTAAAGATCAAGATCTACATTCTACATGGCTACTTCATGTTAGATTGTTTATTTACATCTCAAGACATCATTCAAGGTATCATATTTAATGTTCATATTTCATTGTTTCATCATTAGGTTTAATTACCTAAACAGGGTTTGACCAAGGCAAACCCCTATTTCCTAATAATCAGAAAGCTCTCTCTCTCTCTCTCTCTCTCTCTCTCTTTATATGTTTGATTGCAGATCTAGGTGTTTTGGAACCTGAATATCCTTTGAATACTAAACTACAAGATTGGAGAAAGCTGTCAATATTGTCTCCTTAGTTGCAAGATCATGGAAAGTCACTTACAGAGAAAAATTGAGTGTTTCAAACCTAAAGATTTGATAGGAGGAAAGCTACAAGAAATCTCCAAAGAATACCAAAATTTCGACCAAACCCTAATATTGGGACTAAATCACCACTTGTACCATATGAGTCCCAATACTACTATTTTCCAAGTTTCAGGAGATTTAGATTAGTAACTAACAAATTCCTATTTTGGCAGAAAAACCCTAGTCTGGGACTAAACTGTAGAGACTATCGTATGCCTCTGAGTGAGCATTAACGATTAGGATTTTAGGGTTTTGGAGCTTTTTTTGACCTCATCTTTCTTCTAGGTGCACCTTTTGTTCATTCTCAGTTTGTTATTCTACATTTTAATTTCATTTTCTATGTCATATAGTTAGATTTTGTATGTTACATTAATTTTTTATCTTTCCAAGCCCTAGCTTGGTGGTTAAACCCTCTTTAGTCTTTAATCACACCCTAGGATACCCTTCTAGTAGATCTCTTTCCCCTATTCTATCCTTGGATTGAAATATCTAGGGTTTCCTTGAATGAAACTTGGAGAAAATTAGTTGTTCTATCTCTCAAACATAGAGTGACAATTATTGATCTTTCACTAACCAAGTGATAAAGTTATCTGTTAGTGGTGCATTGATAGAAAATGTGTAAAATACAACCACATTAAGAAAATTTTGGGATGTAATCACCACAATATTTTGGCATAAGAATTTTTAGTTCATACTTTAATGCTTGCATTCACATAGGGTGACCTAATCCTACTTAGGCATTCATTGTGCAATTTGTATGACTCATTAGGACTCTTGGATATTTTCCTCTTGAATTGCCTAGAAACTTTATAGACTTGAGAGGTGTTGATACACATCAAAAAATCATGCTTGGATATTTTTCCTATATATGTTGACCTTTGACTATCTAATACAAACTAGATCAACATTAAGCAATTTATGCATTCAAGTGCTTGTTAAATATTTCTGAGATATTTGGTTTCTCACAAGAATGATTTGAGAGCACACATAATCTAAACTCAATTATATAATCTAAGAATGGATAAGGGTATTTGCGAGATCATCATGGAAAAAAGAGGCCCTTAAGTGGCGATGAAAATTTAGAAAATTAGAGTTAGGAAACTTGGTTGAAAAATTTGAATAAGTTATCTATATTATTTCAAAAATATGTAACAATAGAATCTATAGAAAATTGAATGTAGTTTCTAAACTATTAGGTTTAAAAAAATAAAAATCTATTTGGTGAAAATTTGAAATTTCAATGCAGTAGTACTTAAATTTCAAGGAAAAAATAAGAAGTACGTGTCTATCTGATCACCCTAAACACAATAAAATTAGAATATTTTTTTATAATATTTTAGATATAAGTAGAGAACTCATGTCCCGATGTGATGCATAATTTTTTGTAATTTTGTTTCCAAGTAAATAATTAATTATGAATTGTTAATTACAACTTTTAAAAAATATAAAAAACTCGTATGTCTGACCACCTTGACTTCGTCAAAACTTCATGACATTCAATTTTTTTTTATCATATAGTATACAAAGCATACAATGTGACACATGTTTCAAATTCAAAAAAATTGATATCATTTGAAAGCTATAGATTTTTTTCAATGAGCCTATCAATCAGGATTTTAGTCATAATTCAAATAGAAAATGAATAATAATTATTTATTAAATTCAAAGTAAAGCATAATTTATATTGGTGGAAAGCTGAGAATGTCATTTAAAAACCCTTTTCATTTCATCAATTCTAGGTTAAAAAAAGTCATCAGCCACATGGGCCATCATATTACTTACGTATTGCCACTTTTTTGCCCATCATGATCTTGCACATACCTATAGATTAGTAACTGAGAATATATCAATGCTCAAGGGTATTTGAAGGACCATCACATTAATGAAAGTGATACTATTTCTATAAATTATATCATCACCATAACTCTTAATAATTTTCCAAATTCATTTGAGAATTTTAATACCATGGTCATATTGAGTTGAAGATAAACAACCTCAAAATTGAATGATTTAAAGGGATAATTATTAAAATATGAAGACATTATTCATAGAGATGATGAAGTTGAATCAAAATATTGTTTTTCTTCTAATTTTGAGACCAAGAAGCCTCAATGGAAAGTTTTCCTACTATGGATAATGGCGAGAGAAAGAAAATAAAGGTTTTCTATTGTTTTAATCATCATAGTGATTTTCAGTGCTAATTCCTAAAGAAGAAGAAAAATTTGAATAAAGGTAAATCATTGGCCATAATGGTTGATGTTGATATTGAAGATGATGATGAATGTCATAGATGATTTTTAGCTAGTGACAAAAAATATGCCAAAAAAGATGATTTTTGTATCACTTATTCAAGCGATACTTACCACATGACTAGTTCTAGGTCCTTGCCTTACATATGGCCTTGGAGAAACACATTTTGATCAATACACATATATTATGCAAGGTAGTAGAACCCTAGTTAAGCCTTGTGCTAGGTACATATGTGAGTCATTTTTCCACTCCAAGATAGATTTATCCTTGATGTTGTTTTTACTATATTTTTTCTAACACCTTATGATGATTTAGATGAGAGACTTAGTATTATATTATGATCATGGATTAAAATTACATGCATGAAATGGTTTAATTATTCTTGTAAGTATTTAATGGTAGAAGGTAAATTAAGAATCATGGTTCTTAGAGGATTTTGATGCAATGATAAATTTAAGTGATTTGAGTTCTAAATGAATTTTTTTATATTGCAAAATTCCTAATTACCTTGTGATATTTGAATGAATTTTCTTCTCTAATTTTGATAATTAGGAATTCTAGATGAGTATGTTAATTGGAAATATAATAATCACATTCTAGTGAAATATCCTAGTAAAATTCAGAATGGTAATTTATTAGGGATATATATGTGAAAATGTAGATTTAATGGTTGCTTCGACAATGAAATTCTATGAATACATTAATATGTGAACCAAATTGTGTAGGTTAAATTCCATAGTCAATGTAATTAGATGACTCTCAAGGAATTCTAAATTTGAATATATTGATGATGCCAACTATAGTCCATTTGGACGGACTATAGTTTTAATGTGATGTATTTTTCTTTTAATATGAATGTGAATGATTGTTTAATTTTGTAAAGTCAATGAGGCCACTAGGTTGGATTTTGGGGTTGTGTTGACATCCTTGTTGTCAAATTTGGATGAGGTGTTTTGGAGGTTTTCAAAAGGTTGTGAAAAACTTCATTTATGTATTTTAATGGGTTTTGGGACTCTAAGTTGGATACCTATGGGTTAGGTATAGTTTTAAGTCTTTAATTTGAACTTCGATCAAGATGTGACCCTTATTAAATTTCAATTCTAAGGTTCATGACAAATTTGAAGAGTGGAGACTTGGAAAAGTGACTAGTCACTTTCCAACCCCACTCTCCAAAGTTCATTCATGAACTTGGGAAAAGTTACAAGTCTCTCACATGTGTGAGCCACCTTGTAAGGATTTAGTGGGATGAGTGTACAATTTGACTCCACTCTCCCCAAGGTCTCACACATGTGTGAGAATTTGTGAGATGTGTGAGAATGAATGATAGATTGACAAACGTTACTCCACCATTCAAGAATTCAAACCTTGAATTTCTATAAATCATTCTTTTGAGGATAAAAAGGGTTTCTTGGTTTTTTTAATCTTTTGGAAACTTTTGGAAGCAGAAGTTAGGTTGAAGGATGAAATTGTGGGGAAATGAGGTTCATTTTTAGTTCAATTCTTTCTTCTTCAAGTTTATTTGAGAGCTATAAAGGTATACCTTCTTATTCTATTGTGTTTCGTGCTTGAATGATTGAACAACTGTGTTGTATTAAAGTTGTGCTGAGTTGATATGTTGTTAAATAAATTTCATCAATATATTTTGAATTTATTTTTATTATTTTTTAGTGACTTTGAGAGGAGAGAAAGAAACGTATCCTAAATTTGTCTCCATATTGAATCTTAAAAGGATTCAACCATGGTGTCTTTTATTCTTTTCAAGAGTATATTAGTCAAATGGGTCATGTAAATGTATTGTTCTCATGTTGTTTGTGGGAATGAAAATGTAACCTTGGTTTCTAATGACCTCTTAGCTTCAGGGTGGACTGCATTGCAGTCCTAAAGCTGGGAGGTGAGCTCCCATTGACCTTGAAAGAATATTTCGCATCATTATGTGCAGGTGTTTATATTTGTAGAGATGTCTCATTACTATGGAGGTTATCTCATCTGACCATTTAAAAATGTCAGATCTAAAGCTTGTTTAAATCCCAGGAGAGGGGTTTGTGTAAAAAAAAAAAACTATTATGTTGCAGGAAAAAGTTTTTATGCTATTGGAAATGTATCCTCATAGTTCTACTATGCTAAATATTGTTTACTTGTGGTCAAGTGCATGTTTTTTTTGCTGTAGATGTATTTGGGGATTCCATTTTAGGAGACAATGTTGTATCTATTCCTTCTGAGTTACAAATTGGTGGCCATAGTAAATATCTCTACGTCCAAACTGAATGTGGAGGACTAACATAGTGTGGCGATTTAGATTAAACTAGTCATTATCTACCAGAAAATATTGTTACATATATTCCTCTTTTTTTCAGATATAAATATTTATTCCCTTTCGTAAGAAAGAAAACTTAAATTCTACTTAAGTATTGTTACATATATTCTCTCATCAACGTATTTAGCCAAAAATTAGCCACTAGATAATCATAACGAGATAGATTTTTAAAGGTAGTGATAATACATGCTTTGTACATGAATTGGTACATTACACTACATGCCTTACGCTTCATTCTCCCAACCACCTCAAAGGAGTTGTTGATACATTTATGTTTTCTATTTTTTTTTCCCATTTGTCTTCCTTATCCATTTCTTTTGTTCTCTGTCAAAAAGGTGTAAAACACAAAACAAAAATATAATAAAATAAAAAGACATATGAGTTTAGCATATTAAATCATAGGAGGCTTAGAAATTTAAAACATAGAATAGCGTTCAGACTATAAAGGAAGATTAGAGTTGTAAAGGCTTTGATCTGTTCCAAAGCACCAAAGGTCGATTTCTTTAGCAGTCCAAACCCAAACAAAGATTTTCCAAGAAACTTATCCATCTCCTCAGATATAGCATGACCAGAGTCACCAAACAGAAGGAAATAAACTTTTTTTTCTTTTTATCCAAATAGATCAACTGGAAAGGGAAACCCATATGTGCCTCTTCCATATTATTTCATCAATAAAATAAAATAAAATAGAATTGATAGAGAAATGTAACAGAACATGTAGCAATCAAGATTAAAAAAGAACAAAGTTTGTATTCGAAAGTGAGATTTTTTTTGTATTAATGCCTCAAAAAAATAGAGTTGTCGATGCTCTTCACCAATACATTCATACCAAAAAAAAGAGTAGCTTTATTTACAAAACATAGTCATATTTTCTCAACAATAGGGGAGGCTTCTCGAATGTGTCAAGGAAAGAAGAGTCTAGAAACATTAAAGAAGAATGTCGAAGAAGATAGGAGCGGGAAGAAAGAAGAAGTTAATGTGGTGGTGGGAGAGTAGTTGAGGAACGAAGGTAGGGGAGAATAAATTTTATGAGATGGAAAACACGTCACATACACTCCCCCTTAATCTTCACTACCATATATGTCTAGTATTCCAATTCCTTCTTGGAGATGCTCAAAAAAATTCTTTGCAAGTGGCTTTGTAAAGATATCTACAAGTAGTTCTTCGAACTTGCAAAACTAAAGATGTATGTCACCATTTTTCACCAATTCATGAATAAAATGGTACCTTGTATCAATATGCTTATTGCTGAATTATTATCACAAAACATTTCTGTAGGTTCTTCTTGTGGATGCCTCAAATTTGAAAGTACTCTTCTCATCCATACTGCTTGACAAGTTGCTGATGTGGCTACAATATATTCTGGCTCAGCTAATGAGAGTGTCCTAATTGGTTGTTTCTTTGATGCCCAAGAGATAGAACCCAATCCTAGATGAAAGATATACCCTGTAATGTTTTTTCTATCATCCATGCTACCTCCCTAGTCACTATATGTATATCCAATCACTTTGTAGTCATTTGAAGATGTATACAAGATCCCAAAGTTCTTTGTTCCAGCTATATACCTCAAATCTCTTTTACCAACTTTCCAATGTGATTCCTTTGGTTTGTCCATGAATCTAGAAATGAGACTAACCCCATACATGATATTCGGTCTTGTGGCAGTTAGATACATGAAGCTTCCAACTAATATTTTGATTAAAGTTGCATCAATACTAGGAATTTTGTCTTCCTTGTTAAGTTTTAAGCCCAATGAAATGGGTGTAGGAACTAGATTTACATTTTTCATCTTAAATCTCTTCAACAAATCATTAGCATACTTACTTTGACATATAAAGATACCTTGCTCATTTTGGCTAACTTTTATCCCAAGAAAATATCTCATGAGCCCCAAATCAATCATATCAAATTCTCTTTCCATGGCTGGCTTGAATGAATCAATTGACATATTACCTATGAATATCAAATCATCCACATACAAGCACACTATCGAGATTTCTCCTCCATTATATTTGATATATAAAGTTGGTTCATTGCCACACTTGCTAAACCCATTGTTCACAAAATAAGAATCTATCCTGTTGTACCAAGTTCTATGAGCTTGCTTCAAACCATATAATGCCTCTTTCACTTTGTATACCTTATGTTCTCCCAAAATTTCATAATCGGGTGGCTATTTTATATACACTTCTTCTAAAATTCCATTCAAAAAATATGATTTAAAATCCATTTGGTAAACCCTCCAATTTTTTTGAGTTGCTATAGATAATACCATTCTAATGGTAACCAATCTTGCTATGGGTGTAAATGTTTCATTGTAGTTTATGCCCAGCTGTTGTGTGAAGCCTTTAGCTACTAATCTTGCTTTGTGTTTCTCTACTTTTTCACCAACATTATACTTTGTCTTGTAAACCCATTTAACTCCAATCACATCCTTTCCTTTAGGAAGCTCTACTAGATCCCAAGTTTGATTCTTTTCAATTGACTGAATTTCTTCATCCATGGCTACAATCCATTTGACTTCTTTAATGGAATCTTCAAAATAAATTGGATCAACTTGTATTAAGAATGAAAAATTAGTGCATAGATCGTCATTTTTAGCCTCTTATGTTTCATCATATATCTCCCATAGGCTTCATGTCTTCTTAGAAGTGTTTATAGACCTTGATCTCAATGATGCAAATGTTGGATTAGAAGAATCACTGCTGTTATTACTTGTTGGAGTAGTTGGATTTAGAGTGGTAGGCTCCCTAGAAGGTGTTGTAGGAACATTTTATTATGTAGTAGGATTCACTCTTTGAGTCGCATTCTCTTCATTATCTTGTGGAACACTAGCTGCAATTTTACTTGTTTTGTCTATGTTGCCATCCCATGCTTCTTCTTAAAAAACGTCAACATCATGGCTTATTATCATCTTCTTTGTGATAGGATTGTATAGTTTATATGCCTTGAACTACTCACTATATCCCACAAATACACTTCTCTCCTCTATCATCTAGTTTCTTTCTCAACTCTTGAATTATCAAGGAGTATGCTACACAACCAAAGACTCTCAAATGTGCTATGTTATGCTTCCGTTTTCTCCAAGCTTCTTTTGGTGTTTTATTTATCACTTCTTTTGTTGGACATCTATTCAATATGTATACTGAACATGCAACCTCTTCATCCCAATACTCATTTCGTAGATGTTTTTATTTTATCATACTTCGTGCCATTTCCATAATTGTTCTATTCTTTCTTTCAACTACTCCATTTTATTGAGGAGTATAACTTGTTGTAAATTGTTTCCTTATGCCATTTTCTTTGCAAGAATTCTGAAAATCATTTGATATGTACTCTCCACCTTGATCGGTTCTCAATGTTTTGATATAGTATCCACTATCTTTCTCAAATTTTGCCTTGAACTCCTTAAAAACAACAAATGCATATGATTTGTATTTCAAGAAATAAATCCACTTTCCTACTAAAATCATCAATAAATGTCAAGAATTATTTTTTTCCACTAATGGATGGTGTTTGCATAGGTCCACAAAGGTCTGAATGCACTATCTCAAGTGGATGCTTTTCTCTATAAGACTCCCCAACTGTAAATATTTTCCTATGTTTCTTTGCCAATATGCAACTCTCACATGTTGTCTTAAGTGGCTCTATTGGTGGCAATCCATATACCATTCTTTTATTATATAACAGTTGTAACCCTTTGAAGTTTAAATGATGAAGTCTTAAATGTCGTAGCCAATATTCATTTTTGTATGAAGCTTTGAAAGGTAACTCAAAAAAAAATTCAATCCTAGTGGTTGTAAAAATAGATCACTTTGAATTCTAATTGGAAACATCCTATTTTTTGTCATCTCAACTTTTGCAATCAACTTATTGCTTGGTTTCTTGTCTAGAATCACACATTCACCATTTTCAAAGTATATTCTATAGCCTTTTTTTACTAGTTTCCCAATGCTTATGAGATTGTGTTGCAATCCAGGAATATAGTACACATAAAAAATATGCTTGTCCTCACCTTTCTTAGTTTTTATATTAATTGACTCTTTGCCCATGAGTGAAACTCGTTGATCATTCCCCAATTTTACTTCTAATTTTACTGAATCATTCATTGTTGCAAATATCTCCTTACTCCCACTCATATGATTACTACAACCATTGTCCAAGAACCATACTTCTTTGGAACTTTCTTGTGCAAGATTGCATGCTATCAATATGGTGTTTTGTTCACTATAGTTAGGTTGGTTTTCATTTGTAAAATGTGCCTTTTTCTTATTTGTGTCATATTTCTTTTTCTTACATTCTGATGCAAAATGCCAAAATTTATTGCAATAATGACATTGGATGTTGGATTTATCATACCTATCTCCTTGATGATGGCTATGAGAATGGTTGCTCCCCCTTCCTCTTGTTGGTGAATAATGTGCATGTGTGCTTGATGCTAGCCTTCTGCTCTCAAATTATGTATTTTCTCTTCTTCATCTTGGTGTAAAATGTCCTCTACCTTTGTTGTAATTTAATCTTCCTCTTGTTCTACCAAGTGAGAGTTGATTCTTGAATGCATTCTCCAATGATGATGACCTTGATCGATTTAAGCTTTGCTCATGTACTAAGAGTGATCCCATTAATTCATCTACTAATAACTGAGTAAGATCTTTGACCTCTTGAATGACTATTACAACTGCATCAAACTTTCTAGGTAGGCTTCTAAGTAATTTCTCTACAATATTTTGATCTCCAATGGTTTCTCCATAGGATCTAAGCTAGGTTACTATTGCCATTGCTTGAGTGAAGAATGAATCTATTGAATCTGTATCCTTCATTTATAGATTTTTAAAATCCCTTCTAAGAATTTGTAATTTTTCTATTCTCACCTTATCTATGCCTTGGTAAGTTCTTTGCAAACTTTCCCTTGCCTGCTTTGATCTTGTGGTAGATGAAACTTTTGGAAATATTAATTGTTCCATTTCCTATTGAATGATAAACAATGATTTAACATCCTTCTTCTTGTTTTCCTTCAAAATTTCCTTCTTAGCTTGTGACAAAGTCCGATAAGCTTGTTGATTTTTTGGTTTAGGCAACTCATTTTCAACCAAGTCCCAAACATCCTGGGAGAAAAATAGGGTTTTCATTTTAATGCTCCAATAATCATAATTTTTACCATTAAATATTATAATCTATGGTTTTGCAATCCTTCCACTTGTTCTTACCACAATTTCTTTAAAAAAATCCCTATGTATTTCTATTCCTTCATTTCCACTTTTCTCCACTTTTTATCTCATGCAGCCACAAACCCTTACACAAGTTGGCAACAACAACATTCTCTTATTTTTGACCAATGGAAAATTTAGTCTCTTCACTTGGTATCTTTGACAAATCTTCCTCAACGTTCTGAATTTGCTACAACCTTTATTTATCTCTTGCAACTTTCCTTTTTTTCAGACTGTAGCTTTTAGATAGTGAAATCCCTTTGTTCATTAGCTTTGGCCTCTTTCAAAACAGCTAGAGAAAATTATTCTTAATCTTCTCCTCCTTGGAAATTTTAAACTCTTGCAATACCTATTGCCTATGCTATGATACCATTTTGATAGAGAAATGTAACACAACATGTAGCAATCAAGATTAAAACTGAACAAATTTTGTATTTGAAAGTGAGCAGAATTTTGTATTAATGCATTGAAAAAATAGAGCCACCGATGATCGTCACCAATACATTCATACAAAAAAAATAGAGTAGATTTATTTACAAAATAAACTTATATTTACTTAGCAACATGGGAAGCTTCTCAAATACACCAAGGAAAAAAGAGTCTAGAAACATTAAAGAAGAATGTAGAAGAAGATAGGAGTGGGAAGAAAGAAGAAGTTAATGCGGTGGTGGGAGAGTAGTTGATGAACAAAGGTAAGGGAGATCAAATTTTTTGAGTTGGAAAACATGTCACCAACAAGAATAACACTTCTAATCATAAATGGATCTGCTCCGGTCTCTGTTCTAATATCAAAAACATAAATTAATATTTATATAGAGAATAAATACAAATATACAATACTTGTTAGCTCCTAGAAATGCACCCTCTGCAAAGTATTGAAACTAAGATTTCTAGAGAAACATGGGATCATTTCAAGCTTGTGGGTCACTTAAAAATGAAATGAACCTTTGGAAAGGACAGATTCCTAGCTGGTAATATCACCTAAGCTATTGACTTGATAGGAAAAGGGAGAAAGATTGCATAAAATAAAATACAAATGTAGGTAAAAATGAAGTGATACACGAAAGCTAATGGTCAGAATATGATCACAGAATACTAACACAAATGATCAAAACTAGGATGTACCTAAGTATGCAAAGTTCATTGTTGTATGCTAATGCATAAATACTTTACTAGCAGGTGTGTATACAAAAGTTTGCATAAAAAGGAATTTAACTTCACAATTTAACAAAACAACATGCATCAAGTAGACACAATTAGTAACCTGCATGAACAAACTAGTTGTAGAAAGGTATGAACATGTGAGACAAAGTTGTGAGGAAAGTAATTTCACTGCTAACTAGTTCAATCACTCACATACGCTAATCTGTAAGAATGAAAAGACAAAAAGATAAATCAGGTCACAAATAATGAAGTTCTCCACTGTGAGTCATATTTAGAAAAATGAGTTACAAAACATTCCAAAATTTTACAAAGGACTCCCAAAAGTCACTAAGTTTATCTCTGCATATAAAGAACTCCCTACAGTAAAGTCACTAAAATTACTATATGCATAATCCCTCCAAAAAAAATCCTTAAAAAGAGGTTCTAGAAACTCCATAACTTGGATGCAATAATAAGGCCTAAAATCTAGCAATTAGATCTCACCCAAAAGGACTCCAAAGAGTTGAAAATGTCAAAATTGACTTTGTCCAACACTTAAAAAGAAAAAAGTGCTCCAAGATGCTCTCAAACTCAAAATTGAGTCAAAACAAACCCCTATATCCACTCTTCATGTTGGCAAAGTCAAAACAAGACTCCAATATTCCCTCCAAAAGCCATAAATGACAAGGGATCTTCCTCCTCCAAGACTTGGCATTGAAGACATGTGCTCATATTCCTCTCCAACCGATAGCCTTTACAACATTAAAACCTTTGAAAAAGATCTTTACAAGATTGCATACACCTTTTACATGCCACAATTTTGCATTTCTTAAGAAAGCCATGACTCAAAATGATTTTAAAAAGTATTGCAAAGCCAAAATATTTTAAATTTTTCTCCTATGCAAAATTATATAAAATTCCTAAGGCTTTGGGAAGTACCCAAGTCATGAGGGAAAAAAATACAAAATACCCCACCCTTAGGTCTTTTGTTGCAGCTAGCAATAATAGCATTTGATTTTATGTAGATAAATATGATAAAAATAACACTTGTCCCATCAGCATCTTTAGGGAAAATAACCCTAAAATAAAGAGAATAAAAATCATTTTGATTTCACATTGCTTTTGTAGACTTCTAGAAGAAGCCACCGCCGCCATCAATGAGGGTTTCCTGAAGCTCAAGCTTTTCAACAGTGGATCTGAGTTTTTGTAATACCCCTCTGTTTTTCCTTTTGGTTGAATAGTGTTCTATTCTGTTATGTTGTACTTCCTATTTGTACCTTGACTATGGTACTTAGCTTTTATTTGGTCGCTATCTATTAAGCAGCGTTAATGTAATCTTTGTTGTGATGATATTTTAATATGATGTTACCTTATGGCATGTTTTGGATTAACAAAATGGATATTTGAATTAATGATGATTATGCTCTGAATTATACTAGCATGTTAGATGTGTTAGTTATTTGCAGTGTATTGGTGAAGGGGACGGTATCGTATCACTCGCTTGCGAGTGCCCTACGATTCCGTGATTTCCTCTTCACGGTGTGTATTTTATGTTGTTTATACTATTTGTTGTTATCACTTGAATTGCAGGTTGACAGGTACAGGACATCGACTCCACCTGGTTTCACAGGTGAGAGTGTGTTCAATACCCAACGGTATTCGATTGGGAGATAGTAGCTAGGATTCTATGTCAAGTCATCACCCTAGTCTTGTGTGTCGTCTGGTGTTGTCGGGTTGTGCGGTTTTGAGTATCGTTTTCCCCTCTTAGTTATTTAATTGCAAATTGAATTGGGTGGTTTAAATAGCTTAATGTATTTAAGTTGTGGATTATTGTGTTATGGAATTATGTTGAAATACAATTTATTTTATTGTTAATTTAATTTAATTAATAAATAATTTAATCTTTGATTAAATCTATTTAGTAATTGATTAAATTTATTTGGTTGAAAGAAGTTAATTTATCTATGTTGAAGTTATTGATTTAATTGTTAAAATTGAAAATAAGAAAATGCATGAAAGTCAAATTGTGAAATTTGGAATGCAAAATTGAAAATGAAATTAAAAGTCAAATTAGAAGTTTGAAATTCAAAAATTGAAGAAATTAAGATATTTTCTAATTTTCTGTTTTAAAGAATTTATGATGGTGGTTGAAGGATTTTAGGGCAAAAAATCCTTATGTTTGAATTTTGCTCTCAAATTTTGAATCTTGGAGTTTTTGAAAAATATTGAATTAGTGAGTGGAAGAATTCTTCAGTTTTGTGGGTT
The DNA here is from genome assembly GCA_007115665.2 of Sequoiadendron giganteum. Taxonomy (NCBI): domain Eukaryota; kingdom Viridiplantae; phylum Streptophyta; class Pinopsida; order Cupressales; family Cupressaceae; genus Sequoiadendron; species Sequoiadendron giganteum. The sequence goes on from CM021104.1 coordinate 146,543,594, forward strand.
TTTGGATTGGGATTGTGAAAATTTGTGGGGTTGGATTTTGAAGCAAGGTGGGAAGCTTGGCACAATCTGGACCTCCTCAAACTCAAAGAAAAACCAGATTCAAGTCCTTTAAATGTTTGGTTTTGAGATTTTTAAATTTTAAATTTTAAAGTTGAAGATCTTATGGAAAGAGCTTTTAAATTTTGTTGTTTGGATTCAATTGAATCAAGGTTGAAATTTTGTTCTTGAAAATTGCATGAAGACCTTTTAAAATTTAAATTGTTTCCATTAAAATGATTTTGTTGGATGTAAATCATTGTTCTTGTATTCTTATTATTCTGGTTTTCTCAATATTTTTTGTCTTTTAAACCAAAAATGCATATATATATATATACAATAAAAAGTATATACATACATACATACATATATATATATGCATACAAATATTATGTTGGTTTTAGAAAAATATTATTGGAGGTAAACCGAAATTGTGTTGGACGGATTTCATCTTTTATAAAATCGTGTTTTTTCATAAAAAACGCAGGTTGCTTTTTAGGGTTTAAAAGTTTTAATTAAAAAAAAATAAAATTTGTGGAGGCCGCTGGGGGCTCAACCCCTGCCATGCCCCATGGGAGGCAGGCGGAGGGAGCCGCGCCCAACGCGTCCCTCCCCACTCCCCACTCCCCTCATCCCCTTGCCTGCTCTTACCAACCGTCGCCGCCCCCATTAATGGGGGTCGGCTGTGTGTGAACATAGTCGGCCGACCCGTGGGGAGGTGTAGCCCCTGTGCTATGCGTGGTCCGTAGACCAATGCGGCCGCCCATGAGGCCGGCGTGCGAAACAAGGATTAACTTCGCTTTTTCTTTTATTATTTATAAAAATATATATATTTATTAATATATGTTTAATATTATAATATATATAATTTTTATATTATTATATTATAATATTAATATATATATTAATATTTATATATATAATATTATTATTACAATATGATGTTAATATAATAATATGTGTTATTTTAAGAATAATATATATTATTAATTATTAATATTATATTGCATAATATTATAATATTATTTAGATGATTTGTTTCTCTATTTAAATGGATATATGTATAGTTGTGGTGTAAATTTAAAATGCATAGGAAATTATTGTTTTTCTATTGGCATGAATTAATTTTAATTGGGGAAATGAAAAAAATATATTGACTTTAGTTAAATCATTGTTTTGTTGTAAACAATATTTTAATGAGCATAGCGTTGATTTAAAATATTATAAATATGCAAGTCAAGTTAAATATTTTTATATGGTTGTATTGGAATGTGGAAACGATTACTTCATGTTACAGTGTTTTGATTAGTAGAATCAATTGATTATTTTATTATTAATGAAATGCAAGTAGGAGATTAAGTAGTAAAAATTAACTTTCTTCCATGTCTAGATAAGACGTATTTCGTATCGGTTTATATAATGCAATAAAATCCTAAATGTTAGCATGAGGACATGGATTTAGAATATCCAAAGCAGTTTTAATTCTTGTTTGACTTCTATTTGATTCTTGTCATCATTTGAAAATTGAGTCTTTACATTGGACAAGGCTTCCAGTTGAGTTTTTTGTTTTGTGGGTTGTCGTGTCATGCCGTCAACCTGGTTTGTATCCCTTGGATAGTGCATAAGGGTTGTGTCTATGTTAGTACCCGGTTTCTTCGAACGGGAATTTTTGGTATCCCCTTGGTTTAGGAGTGGATTATGGGATCCGTGTCTCCTTGTATGGAGTGACCTTGTTATGTGGTCAGTGCCTCCTTGTCAGGAGCGGTCAGGAGCAGATTTGTTACCTTGTTACCTCCAGTGTTTGGAGAGGGTTTTAAATTTAGGTTGCCTCTTGAGAAAGGAGAGGTTGTAATACCTTGTTTGTTGCACCTTGCACTCTTGATGTTTGGATGTTATATGTGTGTTGTCAAGTAGAAGAGTGGCTTCCATTGGGGCCAGAGCCCGAAAGAGGTAAGGTTGGGTAACCTTCAGAAGTGGTATAATTAAGTGATAACTAAATTAATATACTTAGAGTTTTGGTAGTACTTCACACTAAAAAGATAATTATGCCTCACTCATAGGTGCAAGGGCTTGTTTAGACATGGGATGTGTGAGAAGGACATAGATGGCAAGGTCATCTATCTTGTCTGTACGAAAAGTATTTGGCTCCGCATTAGTAAGTGTGAGGGCCGAGGGCTGGTTTGGGTTACCTTCCTTACGATCCGCTAGGTAACTCATGACAAGCTATGTAATGACACTCTGTCTAGGACAATAGTTAGGTTTTGGTTTTGCATTAGTAGTATGAGGTCCGATGATCAATTTGTGGCCACCATCATGATGATCCACTAGGTAACTCATGATGAGCTATGCGATGACACTCTGTCTAGGACAAAAGTTGACCTTTGATTTTGCATTAGTATGTATGAGGGCCGAGGGTCAGTTGAGGCCACCATCTTGATGATCTGCAGTGGGTAACTCATGATGTGATGTTTGATGGCACTTTGTGTGACCATAGTTGGTACTTGTTTATTGGGGGTATGGTTTCTGTAACATACCTGTTGTGACCATGATTGGTGTTTGATTATGTGGTATGGTTCTCGTAGCATACTTGTTCTCCTTTATTCATGGAAGCAGTGTGATCATGTAGTGTTGTACTTGTGTTGTACTTGCATGGTATTTTAGTTGTATCCGAGTTGTACGTGTGTTGTACTTGTGAAGTTCATGTGATTGGTTGTTTCAATTTGGTTCAGTTTATGTTAACCTGTGTCTAGAGGTAGATGGTCTTGACTAGGATTCCTGGTTACTATCTCCTACCACGAGGGGTGGGCCTTTGGGTTCCACTTGGTTGGGTGGCGTGCACCTTAATCCATTGGGTTCTTTCTTCAAGTTCGTGTGGACGAGACTTCCAGTTGGAGAGCTCGTTGGTTTTAGTATCAGTTCTTGTTGTATTTCATTTCAGTTGATCTTGTCTTATTTTACCCCTCAGTTGTTATCGAGGTGGAAGTTGTAATTTTAATCTCATTATGTTATTGGACTTACCTCATTTGAGGAATGAGAGATGTAATTGTAATATTTAATTATGAATTAATGGAATGGAAAGTTATCTTTATGTTGAGGTAAATCATTTATTGGAATGTATGTGCTTAATTTTACCTTGTAATTAATTGACATGGTTTAAATCATGTTTTTTGTTGAGGTTCTATATAACCTCTGTCTCGTAACCTTAGAGGTTGTGGGCATTAGTTAGTGAATGTGCTTATTAAATTATACTTTAAAAAAATAAAATTATTCTGTTTAAGTTGTTAAATGCAACTTCCTCTAGGGTTGCGTGGCGAGGTGTTACAGTTTCACTTTTGATGGCAAAAAAAAACATCATGAACAAAAGATGAGGGAAACTTTGAAATATTCTTTACTTTTGTATCTTTTTTCACTACTTATTGCCAACTTCCTTCTGCATAAGTATATAGTCATGGGTATGTGTAGGATCATGATGGGCCAAAAAGTGGCAATATGATGGGTATGTGGCTGACGAATTTTGTTTTACCCAAAATTGATGAAACAAAAATGGTTTTTAAAGGATATTATCAACTTTCCACCAATATAAATTATTCTTTACTTTTAATTTAATAAATAATTATTATTCATTTTCTATTGAATTATGACTAAAGTCCTAATTTTTAGGTTGATTGAAAAACATCTATAGCTTTCAAACGGTTTCATATTTTTTGAATCCAAAGCATGCATCACATTCTATATTTCACATACTATAAGATTAAAAAAGGAAAAAATCAATTTCATGAAGTTTTGACCAAGTTAAGGTGGTTAGACATACGAGCCTTTATATTTTTTAAAAGTTGTCATAAAAAAATTATAATTAATTATTTACTTAGAAACAAATTACAAAAAAATATGCATCACATCGGGACATGAGTCCTCTAATTATATCTCAAATCTTATAAATAAATATTATAATTTCAATGTAGTTAGGGTGGTCAGACAAAAACCTACTTCTTATTTTTTCCCTGAAATTTAAGTACTACTGTATTGAAATTTCAAATTTTCACCAAATAGATTTTATTTTTTTTGTAAATAAACCTATTAATTTAGAAACTACATTCAATTTGCTAAACATTCTATTCTTACATATTTTTGAAATAATATAGACAACTTATTCAATTTTTTTTGTCGAGTTGCCTAACTCTGATTTTTCTATTTTTTTTGCCACTTAAGGGCCTATTTTTTCCATGATGATCTTGCACATATCCTCATATATTCTCTGTTCATTTAATGTATGCTCGACTTCAATTAAAAAATATAGAGAAATTTATCTTTTATACGTTCAACTAGATTTGCAAATAAAGAACTTTTGTACTTCAAATCCATGACTTAATATATTGTTGCAGGTGGGTATGTGCAGGATCATCATGAAAAAAACAGGCCCTTAAGTGGCAATAAAAAGACAGAAAATCAGAGTTAGCCAACTTGACGTAAAAATTTGAATAAGTTATCTATATTATTTCAAAAAAAATGTAAGAATAGAATTTGTAGCAAATTGAATGTAGTTTCTAAACTACTAGACCTTTATTTAGAAAAATAAAATCTATTTGGTGAAAATTTGAAATTTCAATGCAGTAGTATTTAAATTTTAGGGTAAAAATAAGAAGTAGGTGTCTATCTGACCACCCTAACCACAATAAAATGATAATATTTTAGATATAAGTAGAGGACTCATGTCTTGATGTGATGCATATTTTTTTATAATTTTTTTCCAAGTAAATAATTAATTATGATTTTTTTATTACAAATTTTTAAAAATATAAAAGTTCGTTTGTCTAACCACCTTAACCTAGTAAAAAAATCATGAAATTCAATTTTATTTTTTTAATCCTATAATATGCAAAGCATAGAATGCGACGCATGTTTTGGATTCAAAAAATGTGATATTGTTTGAAAGTTATAGATGTTTTTCAATCAACCTATCAATCATGACTTTATTCGTAATTCTAATAGAAAATGAATAATAATTATTTATTAAATTCAAAGTGAAGCATAATTTATATTAGTGGAAATCTGAGAATCTCCTTTAAAAACCCTTTTCGTTTCATCAATTTTGGGTAAAAAAAAAGTCGTCAGCCATATGGGTCATCATATGGCTTACATATCGACACTTTTTGGCCCATCATGATCCTGCACATACCCAGGTATTAAAGGACCTCGTGGTCTAGTTTCCATTTATTATTATTCTCTACTACACATTACTTTCATGATCTTAGAAACCTCACTACAAGAAACTACTTTTTTCTCTTAATTTGTTAAGACTCAAAATATAGTGGGACTATCACTCCTCCTGTAGATTAGCTTTTTCGTATATAGAACCCCTATTCTCTTTTTAGAAAAAATATTTTTAGGTGTATTAACCATAATGTTTGTACCCAAGCATGCCACATAAACTTGATTCTATATTAAGGGCTTTTACTTCGTGGTTATTGATTCCCTTAACATTATGAAAAATGCAAAGAAACCAAACTACATGCTACAGGGGCATTTATCCCCCATCCTTTATATTTTCATAGCATTAATAGTTTTGTATTCAACCTCTTTTATATTTGTAGCATGAAACTTGCATTTCATTCATTTGGCTAGAAAACCCATCAAAGGTTTGTCTTTCTCTCATCCCTTCTATAGATTTCACATGTCATTTTTTAGATTATGGCTGCTAAGACGACCTTCAAATTTTGAAAGAGAAAAAGAAAATGTCTTCTTTTCAAAACCATAGCTACGTGTCTTGTATTTTCTACTGATTTTATGAGAAAAGAAAAAACCTAGGTTTCAAGCACAATATGCTTATACTTCTCATTTTTTTAACTTCAAAATACATGAAACACCATTATTTCATGATCTCAGGTTGCCACTGCATTTTGATCTTGAGCCTTTAAAAATTATTTTATGTACCATAAATGTTTATACATTTTGAAAATGAGCTCAAAAATTGAGCTATTTCTGCATTACTCCTTCAATGCTTAGGTTTTCCCTTGTGGCAACAACCTTTTGTAAATGTAATCAAACTTGATTTGATAGTGATTATTCTCTTGGAGTGTGTGTTTGTTGCAAGAAAATGATAGTTCACGTGTATTGACAATTTGTAATTGTCATTTCAAATAGCTAGGAACATTGCTATCTCCAAATGTAAATAGATAACAATTGAATGAACTCACAGCTCTTGTAGATTAATTTTTCTCACCTCGTGACACTAAAAGAGTTCACATGAACCTCTTTGGTTTTGTTGATATTTTAGATAATTATTCTTGCTCATGTAAATCATTCCTTTGAATAAGGTTGTATTTGATCTGCAAATAAGTTTCCTCTACTGAAGACTAACCCCCACCCTATGTTCCACATTGTCATCTGATAGTTTCATTACTGCTATGTTTCATATTGAGCGATTGTGAAAGAAATCTTAGTGACCATGATTCACTATACATCAAATATAGTTTTTTACACTTGAATTTGGTGATAATGAACATCCATAATGCCTATTTTATTTTTTTAAATCACAAAATTAGTGTTATGTGGGCATGCACTATTCCACCATCCTTAAATCTCATAAAATATTTATACTACCACCAAGGTCATAGGAGTCTCTCCTTTTTAGTAGAAAATACTATGTGAGCACTTTTACTTTGTTTAGAGATATGATCTTTATCATGATACTATTTGATAAGAAAAGATACCTCCCTGCTCCTCACATATCATTTTCATTACACTCTTACTGTAGTTTTTTATGAGAAATGATATATCACATCTACATTTACTCATGATATCTTTGTATGCACACTTTATTATAGCTGGGCTCAACCCTTATGGGAGCCATATTTACCCCACTCATTTGATCTAACAAATAAGATATGATTATACTTGTATCTACACATGAAGCAAACAAGTTAAAAATAAAATTCCTATCTTAAGTATGTATAATGTTCTTCTATTTTGGATTTTATGGTAACTTAAGATAGGCATTACATTTGATGCACATAAGAATTAGCATATATATGCATGGGTAGATGTGCATTCTCATAATGCAACCTTTCATTACTTAGAACTTATTGTTCTAACTCACCACTTTACTCAATGCAGGTAACCAGACAGCAAATACCTAGGGGCCAAGGAGCTATAGGGAGCATGGCAAGGCAATCAGGAACTAGATTTATTTGTAGAACTAATCATTCAGACAATGACTGGGTACCTTCTTTACATGTTCAATTTATTTTTAGTATTTACTCATTCATATATATTTTAATTCTTATTTGTATCCAATGAGTAAGTTAGTCTCACAACTTTCTATGTGAGACACATGTATCTAATTACATTCAATAAAGATAACATTTTTCAAAAAAATTGTAAAATATTTTATGTTTCATTCACTTGTATGAATAAAAATTATTTTTTGTGTTCTTGTAATCTTGTAAAGTTGTTTCATCTGTATAACTGAATGCAACATAGAAGGTTTTAATAAAAATGTACCATTCATTTTGAAACAAAGATGGCTCTTCCTGATTGAGCCTGTAGGTGAAAATATTGTAACAATACTCAAGAACAAATGAGATTATGCCCAAAGAGGCAATTATGTTGAGGGCATTGCACCATTTTAATCAAGCATAAAATCCCGACCTCACAACTTCCTCGTGTTGACATAAAATTTTAGTGAGGCATTTGAAAATCTAGAAGAGATATAAATCTCAAGTAAGCATTAAGGGTAGGCATGAATAATCCCAATGCCCTAGAAACTCCAACAAATAAAATAGTAGAACAATAATGATAATAGTAACAACATTACTCATGTATATTACATAATTCTTAATAGATAAATAAACTACGTATTTTTTCTACAACCCCTTCGCCTCACACATAGTAGAATCATAATGAGGAAAAAAAATTAAAAAAAGAAAAGAGAGAAGAATAAACGGTATGTGCAGGATCATGATGGGCCAAAAAGTGGCAATATGTAAGTGATATAATTGCCCATGTGGCTGATGATTTTTTATAACCAAAACTGATGAAGAAAAATAGTTTTTTAGGAGATTCTTAGCTTTCCACCAATATAAATTATGCTTTACTTTGAATTTAATAAATAATTTTTTTCATTTTCTATTTGAATTATGACTAAAGTGCTGATTGATAGGTTGAGTGAAAAAATCTATAGATTTCAAACAATATCACACTTTTTGAATCTGAAAGATGTGTCACATTCCATGCTTTTCATAATATAGGATTAAAAAAAAAAAAATTAATTTCATGAAGTTTTGACCAAGTTAAGGTGGTCCTAGAAATACACCTACTTCTTATTTTTTGCCGAAAATTTAAGTACTACTACATTGAAATTTCAAATTTTCACCAAATAGATTTTTTAAAAAAAAACCTAGTAGTTTAGAAACTACATTCAATTTGCTACAAATTCTATTCTTACATATTTTTGAAATAATATAGATAACTTATTCATATTTTTACGTCAAGTTTCCTAAATCTAATTTTTCTGAATTTTATCACCACTTAAGGGCATATTTTTCCCATGATGATCATGTACATACCCTAAAAGAAAAGAGATTTAAATTACAGTGTTTGGCACTAAATATATAAAGCAATGTCGAAGTGCCCAGATATGTACAGTGAAAGGAAAACCAAATATATATTTCAATTTAAATCAGAGTAAATAATGTTGTCAACTAAATCATTGGCATTGGTCTCCTCTCATGTGCACCTCAAACCCATGTGATGTGTTTTGAAATCCCTCCTTTTAGGGTACCACATAGTTGTAGACAGTGAAATGAATCTCAATTGTCCATCATTTTTCATCATTGTTTTTTTTTCTACTTTCCCTGTTGCGATTGGTTTTCCCTCCACCAAACTCTTCCTTGCTAGTATTTTTGGCGAGCTGCATAATAGTTAATACAATAGTTCATACATAAATAGCTAGCAGTCGCATGCACAAGTGTGCAACAATCAGCTAATAGGGCTCCACCACAAATAGCTATTCAATGGGAAGCAAGGAAGAAACTTGTTTTTGCAGTGGAGGTTAGTTTAAATAGAAGGAGGTTTATCATAGATAATATTTGTCGAGTATATTGTCGTGAACAAAGATATTTGGAAATAAATTTTTATATTTTTATTGATATTTAGATGGATGTATCAATTAAAGAAAAGCTATGTGTGCATTAAAAGATATGAATTTGACTTACATAACTTGAAGATGTTATAAAGCACTTAAATTTGGTGAAGAAATTATTTTATATCTCTAAATTTGATTGGATTATTGTACAAAATTTTAAACCCCATGTTATAGTCCACTTCTTTATTTTTTATTTGATAGGAAATGCATGGGAGATTAAGAACCATCTGCATAAAATAGTAAATTGATCTTTGCATTTCCGCATCAATTATTTTTAGTTGGAAATGAATTATGGAAATCTAAAATAAAACCACAAGGCATCTTCATTATTTAAAATGCATACATTAATTACAATATTAAGCAATTAATAATCAATTATTCTAATAAAAATAATAATTTTAAAATGATTTTAATTTATAATATAAGGAGAATGATTGTTTAATGAATTTTTTCTTAATAAATTAATTTTTACAAATTAAATACAATTTTGATTTTCAAATAATTAGTTTTGTTAATAATTATAGTTTCTCTCCAAAATTTAAGGTACGATATAATATTGTATGTATTTTATTTTAATAGTTGTTATGGGTAAGTGCACCAATCTATGACACAATTTTGGCTCTTAAGATGCCATGTTTTTTTAAAAATCAACAAAATCTGATTTGCATGAGAAAATGAAGATAGTTATGCTCAAAATTTCAAGATACAGAAAGAAAAAAAGTTGAAGTGCTCTGAGTCTAGTTTCTAAGCTACTATTTTTTTTGAAATTAATGAAGATTAAGGGTCTCAAAAAGGGGGGGACTCAAAATAGGTCTTGTTTTTATAAAAAAAAATAGCATAGCACTTGAGGGCTCCCCCCTTTTTGATTAACTTTTTTAAAGAATTTCAAAAATCCCAAGAGTGAGAAATTAGCTAACACCATGTAGTTTATCCTCCTTCTTTCGGATAAATTTTTTAATGAATATATAATATTTTATGAATTTTCAAAGTGGACACATCCTGAAAAACTGAAATTTGAGCATGCTCCCCCCCAAAGTTTTTGCAAACTAATCAAAAACTGATTTTTTTTTTCATCATGTGTAGAATGGAGTCTAGTTTCAAAAAATGTAATTTTTTTCACATTCCAATGAACATGTAAAAATCTATCCTAAACCTAGCACATGTTGGTTTTTGACCAAAAACGAAGGCATTTAGAATAGAAGCCGTGGATCAAAACCTTAACTAAATAAAAAATGAAAAAAAAAATATTTCGATAGCTAAGAGAGAGGTTAACGTTATCATAGTTTTTTTATAAACCTGCATTGAAAGATGTGCAAATGAGATGGGGAGAACGGAGGAAAATATGAGAAAATTTGGAAAATCCTATTAAATAACACATCCAAGGTAGGCCATTTGGCGAGTGCCAAATGGCCTGCTTTGCACAAAACTAGAATTTCCCCTCTTTGATGAACAAATTTGATAATGCTTAGAGTGCACAGTTTATGATCGTAGATGGATAGTTGAGGTTTTACCTTTCATACCTTCAGTAACTCATTACTGTAACTGGATAACTCTTTATCCCTCTGAAGTCTCTATCTCTCAAGTCTCACTCCCTCCCACATGACCTAGACTACTCTCTTAGTCCAATCCCCTCTATCAGGTCTCTTTCCCTCCCACATAGGTACCTAAATGGATCTATCTCACTCCAACCCACTTTCTCACTCTCTCTCTCTCCCTCTTTGGTATTTTTATCTCTCTCACTCCATCTCCCTCTCTTAGGTTGTTATCTTTCTCTCTTTGTCTCTCTCTCTTTGTCTCTCCCTCCTACCCCCTCTCCCTCTCTGAGGTATGTCACTCACTTCCTCTATCTCTCACCCATTTCCTCTCTCTCACTCACTCTATCTCTCTCCCTCTCTCACTCACTCTCTCTCACTCTCTCCCACTCCATCTTTCTCCCTCTCTCTCTCAAGTATCTTTATCCTACCCCATTTCCCTCTCTCTCTTTGTCAAGTCTCCCCCTCCTACCCCATCTCGCTCTCATAGTCACTCGCTCTATCTCTCTTCCACTCCCTCCCTCTATCTGTCTTCATCTACCTCTCCATCTCTCTCAAGTATCTCCCTTCCACCACCTCTCCCTCTCTCTCAAGTCCCTCTCTCTCTCATGCCCTCTATCTTTCTCCCACTCTCTCTCCCTCTCTCTCTCTCAAGTCTCTCCCTCCCACCCACTCTCCCTCCCTCTTTGTCTCTCAAGTCTCTCCCTTTTTCAGGCCTCTCTTTATCTCTCTCACTCACTCCCACTATCTCTCTCCCACATCATCTCTCTCTCTCTCACTCACTCACTCTATCTCTCTCCCACTCTCTCCTTCTCTCTCAAATATCAACCTCCCACCCCCTCCCACTCTCCATCTCTCCCTT
>CM021104.1:146555265-146786348 GCA_007115665.2 Sequoiadendron giganteum
TTACTAAAATTGGCCCCGCCAAATCTAAGAACCCACAAAGTGTGCGAAGTTTTCTTGCAGATTAAGCCGTTGGGCTCGGTCCCATGCACTCTAATGATTGTGATGTGAAAGATCCAACCTGTCCTCATTCAAGGGATAACACATTGCTTTTCCATGTGATTTATCATCATTTAATAGGGCACATAAATTAGAGTTTAGATCGCTAGTATTAAGCTAGGTACGCACATCTTTAATCCTAACTCCTTCGTTAGAAAAAAAATCTGCAACAACATTGGCTTCTCTATAAGCATGTGATATTTTAACTTTTTTGAATTTAGCCAAAGTCAATATGGCATCCTCAATCCACGATTTGATGGTCCACGAGGGGGGAGACTTGCCACAGAGGCAGTCAATTATGTTTTTGGAATCTCCTTCAAGCCACAGATTTTTAATGTTAAGACTTTGGGCTAAATTTATAATGTAAAAAGCACCAGCAGCCTCCGCCAGATGATTAGTTTTAGAGCCAAGAGGAGAGGCAATAGCGCCAATGAAATTTCCACAGGAATCCCTTATAACTCCACCACAACCCACTGCCCCCAGATTGCCTTTAGCTACACCATCAAAGTGGAAAAGACCAGCAAACACCCTCTCTGTCCTTCTTGGCCTTCATTATAGTTCTAGACAAATCTAGACTTATGTTCCAATGCTTAGCAATAATTAAGTCATAGAGTGAATGCTCCACTTTCATGGGAATTATGTCCTTCTAGGCCAAGGCATTGAAATTTTTCTTTAGAGATCTGACAATTTTATTGAAGACAATATCCACAGAGGCTTCTTTGCCCCTATAAATTCTATTCTTACGTTCTTTCTAGAGGCCCCAAGCAACATGAGGGAAGGATAAATCCCATAAAAGCCTGAGCATAGGATTTCTTGTCGGGGCTTTCCATTGAGTGAAGAAATCTTTGATGGACAAAGGGAAAACCCAATGAAGGTGCCATAACCCGATGAATTTTTCCCAGATAGAAGTAGCAAATAAGCAATGAAGGAATAAATGACACACAGATTTAGCCTCCATCTTACAAAGAAAGCATCTATTTGGAATTTGAAATCTATGTTTACACAGGTTATCAATCGTGAGCACCTTGTTTTGGAGAAGGATCCAGAAGAATATATTAATTTTAGGTATCAAATGTTTGAACCAAGCTTTAGACCAGAAGGGAGGATGATCCAGAGAAGAAGTAATCCTGGCAAAAGCAGATGACACTGAAAAATTGCCAGAGGGTTCATCGATCCAAACCACACAGTCATCCACCTGCTCAGAACTAAGTCTAACAGCCATCAGAGAAGACTAGATAGGAGCCAAAGTCTGATTAACACTACATAAGTCCACCCAATTACCATTCACTCTGTAATCTTTCACATAAGTTCCAAACCGTGCCTTACAATTCTCAACCCATTCACTAAAGGAACTGAATTTTATAATGGGCTCCTTAAAAATTCATCTATCCTCCCAGAATCTGGTGTGATTACCATTTCTCACTTGCCATCCAATACCATCATCCACAATCTTTTTACCATTGATTATATTGTTCCAGCATGTAGACCCTCTGGGAAGAAGGTGGGGGTCCTTCTTTATAATGGAGGAACATTTGTTTTCTAAATATTTGCTAGCCATAATATCAATCCACTCCCTAGAAGAAGAGGAGATTCTCCATATTTGTTTAGCTAAGAGGATTTTATTGATAGTTCTAATTCTTCTTAAATTGAGTCCTCCGGCCTTTTTAGGTCTACAAACCAGATTCCAACCAATTAAGGGAAGTCTTTTCTTTTCCTCAACACCCGACCAAAGAAATATTTTTTGAATTTTCTCAATGGCATCCGCAAATTTAGCAGGAATCTTAAATAGGCTCAGGGCATAGATAGGCAGCTTCTAGAGAGAGGCTTTGTGGAGGTGAAGTTTTCTAGCTTGACTTAGCAGGGCTCCTTTCCAACCTGCAAGCTTCTTGCTGAATCTTTCAACCAATGAGAGCCAGAAAGACTTAGGAGGTTTCAAGCTTAAAGGTAGACCAAGGTAGGTGGCAAGAAAGGAATCCACCCTGCAACCCAAAATTTTGGCAATTTTGGCCTGTCTATGATCCGGAGTGTTGAAGAAGAATAGAGAACTTTTTTGATTGTTGATCAACTATCCCGAAGCTCTCCCATATTTGTCAAGCAACTATTTTATAGATTTTCCTTCAGACACCATAGCTTGACCCATAAGCATAGTATCATCAACGAATTGTTGATGGGAACACACCAGATTGCCTGAGGAATTTTTGAGAACAGAAAGAGAATTAAAGTCGAGCAAATTTTTTAGATTCCTACCTAAACTTTCAGCCATAATAGTGAATAAAATAGGAGAGATAGGATCACCCTACCTAAGACCTCTGGTACTCTAAAAAAAAGAGGTAGGGGATCCATTGACCATAATTGATATGGAAGCCATGGACACAAATTGTTCCACTAATTGGATAACCCTATTACTAAAACCAAAAGCCAATAAGATTTTAAATAAGAAGATCCAGTCAACTTTATCATAGGCTTTTGAGATATCAAGCTTTAATAAGAAGCCTTCAGTCTTCGACTCAACTAAGGAGTGAATATTCTCGTGTATCGTAATAGTAGTGTCTAGAATTTGTCTACCAGGGACAAAGCCATTCTGTTGAGGAGAAATCAAGGAAGGCAATAAAGTTAGAAATCTAGAGGTTAAGACCTTAGAGATGATTTTGTAGACAGAATTACATAGACTTATAGGCCTAAAAGCCTCAAAATTATTAGCTCCAAGTTTCTTGGAGATTAGAACCAAGAAATTAGCATTTAATTCTTTTAGAAGACATCTAGATCCAAAAATTTCCTTAATAGCTTTAACCACATCTTCTTCAACAATCTCCCAGAGCCATTGAAAGAAAAATAAAAGGAAACCATCAGGGCCCGGAGCTTTACTCCCATCAAAGGAAAAGACAACCCGCTTGACTTCCTCATCGGTGGGGATAGCTATCAAAGAAGAGTTTCTTTCCTGGTTGATAATTCTTGGTATAGCTTCAACTAACCTGATCCTGCTCATTTTGGTTTATTTCATTACTTTCTAAGAGAAGATGTTTAAAGAAGGAGCTCGCCTGGTTTCTAATGTCCTCCTCCACCTCATACCTGGTTCCGTTCACTTCTATTTGAGATATTATGTTTACAGCTCTATATTTTGATGCTGATAAGTGGAACTACCTATTGTTTATGTCTCTTGCAGACAACCAAAGAGCTCTAGAACTTTGTCTCCATAACTCCTCCTCCTTTCCAATTATGTCATGCATCTTCATAAGGAGCTCATTCTCTTTTTCCTTAGTGTCATTCAAGTAACCCTCCTTCTATATTTTAACTTGAATTTCTCCCAAATTCATCTGTAGATCAGACTTAATCTTAAAGATGTTCCCAAAAGATTTCTTTTTCCACTTTTTTAAATTACATTTCACTTCCCTTAACTTTTTAGCAATTCTAAACATTTCAGTTCCTTGCATTCTTATATTCCACCATTTCCTTATTTCCTCTTTAAGAGAAAGATGAGAGATCCACATTTTTTCAAATCTAAAAAGAGTGTTCTTCTTTTTTATTGGATCTGCAGTGAAACTGATAGGAAAATGATCAGAACCAATTCTTTTAAGAGCTTTAAGGGAGCAGTAATAATCAAAGTACCAATGATTGGAGATCAAAGATCTATCTAATTTTACCTATATGAGATCCATCCCATTTCTATGATTAGACCAGGTAAAGGAAGCTCCATGAAGCTCCAGATCAATCAGCCCTTGATTATCAATGAAATTCTTTAGATCCCCTTTACTCTCCAAATTGATCTACGATCCCCCAAATTTTTCTCTGTTCATTAAGGGAGTGTTAAAATCCCCCATAACAATCCAAGCTTCTTTATCAAAAATCCTCCTAATGGCCACTAATTTTGACCAAAAATATTTTTTCATTCCTTTTCCATTAGGAGCATATATATTCACTTGAATCCAACTGAAGTTATCTCTTATATGTGTAAATCTAGTGGCTATATGATTCGTACCTTCCAATATTAGATCTCCTTTGATAGTGTGGCTATTCCAAAAAGTCACAATACCTCCAGAAGCACCATTCGAATTATTGCCCTCGTTACTGTAATACTGAAAAAGTTTCATCTTTTCAATTTTCTCCTTTGACATTTTAGTTTCCTGGATTAAAAGAATATCTAGCTTGTGATCTCTAACAAAATTGTGAAGAACATCCTACTTGTCGGGGCTATTCACTCCCCTAATATTCCAAGACATAATCTTCATTATATACCGGGGGAGTTGAGACATTCCAGGATGGTTTTCTGAGATCCATCCGCAATATCCTGAAAGCTATTCAGCTCTCTTTTCTTTTTCAAAGATTTTTTACCTCTTGAATTCTTTACTGCTCCACAATCTGCCTTGACTCTTGATCTGGTAGAAATACCACTTGGGTCTTCTATTATTTGTTTTTCTCTATCTTCCTCTTTGATATATTCTCCTCTTTATCAGTCTCATCTTGGCTATCCGTCTCTCTATTTGACTCCCATTGTAATACCCCTCCATTTTTCCTTTTCATTGAACAATGTTCTGTTCTCTTTTGTTGTACTTCCTATTTGTACCTTGACTATGGTACCCGATTGTTATTTTATCGCTATCTATAAAGCGACGTTATTGTAATCTTTTGATGTGATGGTATTTTAATTTGATGTTATCTTATGACATGTTTTGGATTAACATTACGGGTGTTTGAATTAATGATGATTATGCTCTAAATTATACTAGCATGTTAGATGTGTCAGTTATTTGTAGTGTATTGGTGAAGGGGATGGTATCATATTACTCGCTTGCGAGTGCCCTACGATTTCGTGATTTCCTCTTCACAGTGTGTATTTTATGCTGTTCATATTATATGTTGTGGTTTACTTGATTTGCAGGTTGACAGGTACAGGACATCGACTTCACCTGGTTTCACAGGTGAGAGTGTGTCCATGCCCAACGGTATTCGATTGAGACATAGTAGCTAGGATTCTATGTCAAGTCGTCACCCTAGTCTTGTGTGTCGTCAGTTGTTGTCGGGTTGTGTTATTTTGCTTATCGTTTCCCCCTCTTCGTTATTTAATTGCAAACTGAATTGGGTGATTTAGATAGCTTAATGTATTTAAGTTGTGGATTATTGTGTTCTAGAATTATGTTGAGATATAATTTATTTTATTATTTATTTAATTTAATTAATAAATAATTTAATCTTTGGTTTAATCTATTTATTAATTGATTAAATTTATTTTGGTTGAAACAAGTTAATTTATCTATGTTGAAGTTATTGATTTAATTGTTAAAATTGAAAAC
Organism: Sequoiadendron giganteum; assembly: GCA_007115665.2. Lineage (NCBI taxonomy): Eukaryota > Viridiplantae > Streptophyta > Pinopsida > Cupressales > Cupressaceae > Sequoiadendron > Sequoiadendron giganteum. The sequence continues at coordinate 146,560,650 of CM021104.1, forward strand.
AAGAAAATGCATGGAAATCATTTGAGAAAATTGAAATTGGAAAAGAAAAAAAAATTGATTTAAAAGTCAAATTAGAAGTTTGAAATTCAAAAATTGAAGAAATTAAGATATTTTCTAAATTTCTATTTTCTGAAATTTATGATGGTGGTTGGAGGATTTTAGGGAAAAACCCTTATGTTTTGAAATTTTGCTTCAATTTTTGGGGTGGGAGTTTTTGAAAAAGATTGAATTAGTGAGTGGAAGAATTCTTTTGTTTTGTGGGTTTTTGGATTGGGATTGTGAAAATTTGCGGGGTTGGATTTGGAAGCAAGGTGGGAAGCTTGGCATCATCTGGTCCTCCTCAAACTCAGAGAAAAACCAGGTTCAAGTCCTTTAAATGTTTGTTTTGAAATTTTGAGTTCTAAATTTTATGGTTGAAGATCTTATGGAAAGAAACTTTAAATTTTGTTGTTGAATTCAATTAAATCAAGGTTGGAATTTTGTCTTCCAAATTTCCAAAAAGACCCTTTTTATTTAGACTGCTTCCAAGAAAATGATGTTTTTGAATGTAAATCATTGTTCTTGAATTCTTATCATTCTGGTTTTCTCAATTAATTATGTATTTTAAACTAAAAATGCATATATATATATATATATATATATATATATATATATATATATATATATATATATGCATACAAATATTATGTTGGTTTTAGAAAAATATTATTGGAGGTAAACCGAAATTGTGTTGGACGGATTTCATCTTTTATAAAATCGTGTTTTTTCATAAAAAACGCAGGTTGCTTTTTAGGGTTTAAAAGTTTTAATTAAAAAAAAATAAAATTTGTGGAGGCCGCTGGGGGCTCAACCCCTGCCATGCCCCATGGGAGGCAGGCGGAGGGAGCCGCGCCCAACGCGTCCCTCCCCACTCCCCACTCCCCTCATCCCCTTGCCTGCTCTTACCAACCGTCGCCGCCCCCATTAATGGGGGTCGGCTGTGTGTGAACATAGTCGGCCGACCCGTGGGGAGGTGTAGCCCCTGTGCTATGCGTGGTCCGTAGACCAATGCGGCCGCCCATGAGGCCGGCGTGCGAAACAAGGATTAACTTCGCTTTTTCTTTTATTATTTATAAAAATATATATATTTATTAATATATGTTTAATATTATAATATATATAATTTTTATATTATTATATTATAATATTAATATATATATTAATATTTATATATATAATATTATTATTACAATATGATGTTAATATAATAATATGTGTTATTTTAAGAATAATATATATTATTAATTATTAATATTATATTGCATAATATTATAATATTATTTAGATGATTTGTTTCTCTATTTAAATGGATATATGTATAGTTGTGGTGTAAATTTAAAATGCATAGGAAATTATTGTTTTTCTATTGGCATGAATTAATTTTAATTGGGGAAATGAAAAAAATATATTGACTTTAGTTAAATCATTGTTTTGTTGTAAACAATATTTTAATGAGCATAGCGTTGATTTAAAATATTATAAATATGCAAGTCAAGTTAAATATTTTTATATGGTTGTATTGGAATGTGGAAACGATTACTTCATGTTACAGTGTTTTGATTAGTAGAATCAATTGATTATTTTATTATTAATGAAATGCAAGTAGGAGATTAAGTAGTAAAAATTAACTTTCTTCCATGTCTAGATAAGACGTATTTCGTATCGGTTTATATAATGCAATAAAATCCTAAATGTTAGCATGAGGACATGGATTTAGAATATCCAAAGCAGTTTTAATTCTTGTTTGACTTCTATTTGATTCTTGTCATCATTTGAAAATTGAGTCTTTACATTGGACAAGGCTTCCAGTTGAGTTTTTTGTTTTGTGGGTTGTCGTGTCATGCCGTCAACCTGGTTTGTATCCCTTGGATAGTGCATAAGGGTTGTGTCTATGTTAGTACCCGGTTTCTTCGAACGGGAATTTTTGGTATCCCCTTGGTTTAGGAGTGGATTATGGGATCCGTGTCTCCTTGTATGGAGTGACCTTGTTATGTGGTCAGTGCCTCCTTGTCAGGAGCGGTCAGGAGCAGATTTGTTACCTTGTTACCTCCAGTGTTTGGAGAGGGTTTTAAATTTAGGTTGCCTCTTGAGAAAGGAGAGGTTGTAATACCTTGTTTGTTGCACCTTGCACTCTTGATGTTTGGATGTTATATGTGTGTTGTCAAGTAGAAGAGTGGCTTCCATTGGGGCCAGAGCCCGAAAGAGGTAAGGTTGGGTAACCTTCAGAAGTGGTATAATTAAGTGATAACTAAATTAATATACTTAGAGTTTTGGTAGTACTTCACACTAAAAAGATAATTATGCCTCACTCATAGGTGCAAGGGCTTGTTTAGACATGGGATGTGTGAGAAGGACATAGATGGCAAGGTCATCTATCTTGTCTGTACGAAAAGTATTTGGCTCCGCATTAGTAAGTGTGAGGGCCGAGGGCTGGTTTGGGTTACCTTCCTTACGATCCGCTAGGTAACTCATGACAAGCTATGTAATGACACTCTGTCTAGGACAATAGTTAGGTTTTGGTTTTGCATTAGTAGTATGAGGTCCGATGATCAATTTGTGGCCACCATCATGATGATCCACTAGGTAACTCATGATGAGCTATGCGATGACACTCTGTCTAGGACAAAAGTTGACCTTTGATTTTGCATTAGTATGTATGAGGGCCGAGGGTCAGTTGAGGCCACCATCTTGATGATCTGCAGTGGGTAACTCATGATGTGATGTTTGATGGCACTTTGTGTGACCATAGTTGGTACTTGTTTATTGGGGGTATGGTTTCTGTAACATACCTGTTGTGACCATGATTGGTGTTTGATTATGTGGTATGGTTCTCGTAGCATACTTGTTCTCCTTTATTCATGGAAGCAGTGTGATCATGTAGTGTTGTACTTGTGTTGTACTTGCATGGTATTTTAGTTGTATCCGAGTTGTACGTGTGTTGTACTTGTGAAGTTCATGTGATTGGTTGTTTCAATTTGGTTCAGTTTATGTTAACCTGTGTCTAGAGGTAGATGGTCTTGACTAGGATTCCTGGTTACTATCTCCTACCACGAGGGGTGGGCCTTTGGGTTCCACTTGGTTGGGTGGCGTGCACCTTAATCCATTGGGTTCTTTCTTCAAGTTCGTGTGGACGAGACTTCCAGTTGGAGAGCTCGTTGGTTTTAGTATCAGTTCTTGTTGTATTTCATTTCAGTTGATCTTGTCTTATTTTACCCCTCAGTTGTTATCGAGGTGGAAGTTGTAATTTTAATCTCATTATGTTATTGGACTTACCTCATTTGAGGAATGAGAGATGTAATTGTAATATTTAATTATGAATTAATGGAATGGAAAGTTATCTTTATGTTGAGGTAAATCATTTATTGGAATGTATGTGCTTAATTTTACCTTGTAATTAATTGACATGGTTTAAATCATGTTTTTTGTTGAGGTTCTATATAACCTCTGTCTCGTAACCTTAGAGGTTGTGGGCATTAGTTAGTGAATGTGCTTATTAAATTATACTTTAAAAAAATAAAATTATTCTGTTTAAGTTGTTAAATGCAACTTCCTCTAGGGTTGCGTGGCGAGGTGTTACAGTTTCACTTTTGATGGCAAAAAAAAACATCATGAACAAAAGATGAGGGAAACTTTGAAATATTCTTTACTTTTGTATCTTTTTTCACTACTTATTGCCAACTTCCTTCTGCATAAGTATATAGTCATGGGTATGTGTAGGATCATGATGGGCCAAAAAGTGGCAATATGATGGGTATGTGGCTGACGAATTTTGTTTTACCCAAAATTGATGAAACAAAAATGGTTTTTAAAGGATATTATCAACTTTCCACCAATATAAATTATTCTTTACTTTTAATTTAATAAATAATTATTATTCATTTTCTATTGAATTATGACTAAAGTCCTAATTTTTAGGTTGATTGAAAAACATCTATAGCTTTCAAACGGTTTCATATTTTTTGAATCCAAAGCATGCATCACATTCTATATTTCACATACTATAAGATTAAAAAAGGAAAAAATCAATTTCATGAAGTTTTGACCAAGTTAAGGTGGTTAGACATACGAGCCTTTATATTTTTTAAAAGTTGTCATAAAAAAATTATAATTAATTATTTACTTAGAAACAAATTACAAAAAAATATGCATCACATCGGGACATGAGTCCTCTAATTATATCTCAAATCTTATAAATAAATATTATAATTTCAATGTAGTTAGGGTGGTCAGACAAAAACCTACTTCTTATTTTTTCCCTGAAATTTAAGTACTACTGTATTGAAATTTCAAATTTTCACCAAATAGATTTTATTTTTTTTGTAAATAAACCTATTAATTTAGAAACTACATTCAATTTGCTAAACATTCTATTCTTACATATTTTTGAAATAATATAGACAACTTATTCAATTTTTTTTGTCGAGTTGCCTAACTCTGATTTTTCTATTTTTTTTGCCACTTAAGGGCCTATTTTTTCCATGATGATCTTGCACATATCCTCATATATTCTCTGTTCATTTAATGTATGCTCGACTTCAATTAAAAAATATAGAGAAATTTATCTTTTATACGTTCAACTAGATTTGCAAATAAAGAACTTTTGTACTTCAAATCCATGACTTAATATATTGTTGCAGGTGGGTATGTGCAGGATCATCATGAAAAAAACAGGCCCTTAAGTGGCAATAAAAAGACAGAAAATCAGAGTTAGCCAACTTGACGTAAAAATTTGAATAAGTTATCTATATTATTTCAAAAAAAATGTAAGAATAGAATTTGTAGCAAATTGAATGTAGTTTCTAAACTACTAGACCTTTATTTAGAAAAATAAAATCTATTTGGTGAAAATTTGAAATTTCAATGCAGTAGTATTTAAATTTTAGGGTAAAAATAAGAAGTAGGTGTCTATCTGACCACCCTAACCACAATAAAATGATAATATTTTAGATATAAGTAGAGGACTCATGTCTTGATGTGATGCATATTTTTTTATAATTTTTTTCCAAGTAAATAATTAATTATGATTTTTTTATTACAAATTTTTAAAAATATAAAAGTTCGTTTGTCTAACCACCTTAACCTAGTAAAAAAATCATGAAATTCAATTTTATTTTTTTAATCCTATAATATGCAAAGCATAGAATGCGACGCATGTTTTGGATTCAAAAAATGTGATATTGTTTGAAAGTTATAGATGTTTTTCAATCAACCTATCAATCATGACTTTATTCGTAATTCTAATAGAAAATGAATAATAATTATTTATTAAATTCAAAGTGAAGCATAATTTATATTAGTGGAAATCTGAGAATCTCCTTTAAAAACCCTTTTCGTTTCATCAATTTTGGGTAAAAAAAAAGTCGTCAGCCATATGGGTCATCATATGGCTTACATATCGACACTTTTTGGCCCATCATGATCCTGCACATACCCAGGTATTAAAGGACCTCGTGGTCTAGTTTCCATTTATTATTATTCTCTACTACACATTACTTTCATGATCTTAGAAACCTCACTACAAGAAACTACTTTTTTCTCTTAATTTGTTAAGACTCAAAATATAGTGGGACTATCACTCCTCCTGTAGATTAGCTTTTTCGTATATAGAACCCCTATTCTCTTTTTAGAAAAAATATTTTTAGGTGTATTAACCATAATGTTTGTACCCAAGCATGCCACATAAACTTGATTCTATATTAAGGGCTTTTACTTCGTGGTTATTGATTCCCTTAACATTATGAAAAATGCAAAGAAACCAAACTACATGCTACAGGGGCATTTATCCCCCATCCTTTATATTTTCATAGCATTAATAGTTTTGTATTCAACCTCTTTTATATTTGTAGCATGAAACTTGCATTTCATTCATTTGGCTAGAAAACCCATCAAAGGTTTGTCTTTCTCTCATCCCTTCTATAGATTTCACATGTCATTTTTTAGATTATGGCTGCTAAGACGACCTTCAAATTTTGAAAGAGAAAAAGAAAATGTCTTCTTTTCAAAACCATAGCTACGTGTCTTGTATTTTCTACTGATTTTATGAGAAAAGAAAAAACCTAGGTTTCAAGCACAATATGCTTATACTTCTCATTTTTTTAACTTCAAAATACATGAAACACCATTATTTCATGATCTCAGGTTGCCACTGCATTTTGATCTTGAGCCTTTAAAAATTATTTTATGTACCATAAATGTTTATACATTTTGAAAATGAGCTCAAAAATTGAGCTATTTCTGCATTACTCCTTCAATGCTTAGGTTTTCCCTTGTGGCAACAACCTTTTGTAAATGTAATCAAACTTGATTTGATAGTGATTATTCTCTTGGAGTGTGTGTTTGTTGCAAGAAAATGATAGTTCACGTGTATTGACAATTTGTAATTGTCATTTCAAATAGCTAGGAACATTGCTATCTCCAAATGTAAATAGATAACAATTGAATGAACTCACAGCTCTTGTAGATTAATTTTTCTCACCTCGTGACACTAAAAGAGTTCACATGAACCTCTTTGGTTTTGTTGATATTTTAGATAATTATTCTTGCTCATGTAAATCATTCCTTTGAATAAGGTTGTATTTGATCTGCAAATAAGTTTCCTCTACTGAAGACTAACCCCCACCCTATGTTCCACATTGTCATCTGATAGTTTCATTACTGCTATGTTTCATATTGAGCGATTGTGAAAGAAATCTTAGTGACCATGATTCACTATACATCAAATATAGTTTTTTACACTTGAATTTGGTGATAATGAACATCCATAATGCCTATTTTATTTTTTTAAATCACAAAATTAGTGTTATGTGGGCATGCACTATTCCACCATCCTTAAATCTCATAAAATATTTATACTACCACCAAGGTCATAGGAGTCTCTCCTTTTTAGTAGAAAATACTATGTGAGCACTTTTACTTTGTTTAGAGATATGATCTTTATCATGATACTATTTGATAAGAAAAGATACCTCCCTGCTCCTCACATATCATTTTCATTACACTCTTACTGTAGTTTTTTATGAGAAATGATATATCACATCTACATTTACTCATGATATCTTTGTATGCACACTTTATTATAGCTGGGCTCAACCCTTATGGGAGCCATATTTACCCCACTCATTTGATCTAACAAATAAGATATGATTATACTTGTATCTACACATGAAGCAAACAAGTTAAAAATAAAATTCCTATCTTAAGTATGTATAATGTTCTTCTATTTTGGATTTTATGGTAACTTAAGATAGGCATTACATTTGATGCACATAAGAATTAGCATATATATGCATGGGTAGATGTGCATTCTCATAATGCAACCTTTCATTACTTAGAACTTATTGTTCTAACTCACCACTTTACTCAATGCAGGTAACCAGACAGCAAATACCTAGGGGCCAAGGAGCTATAGGGAGCATGGCAAGGCAATCAGGAACTAGATTTATTTGTAGAACTAATCATTCAGACAATGACTGGGTACCTTCTTTACATGTTCAATTTATTTTTAGTATTTACTCATTCATATATATTTTAATTCTTATTTGTATCCAATGAGTAAGTTAGTCTCACAACTTTCTATGTGAGACACATGTATCTAATTACATTCAATAAAGATAACATTTTTCAAAAAAATTGTAAAATATTTTATGTTTCATTCACTTGTATGAATAAAAATTATTTTTTGTGTTCTTGTAATCTTGTAAAGTTGTTTCATCTGTATAACTGAATGCAACATAGAAGGTTTTAATAAAAATGTACCATTCATTTTGAAACAAAGATGGCTCTTCCTGATTGAGCCTGTAGGTGAAAATATTGTAACAATACTCAAGAACAAATGAGATTATGCCCAAAGAGGCAATTATGTTGAGGGCATTGCACCATTTTAATCAAGCATAAAATCCCGACCTCACAACTTCCTCGTGTTGACATAAAATTTTAGTGAGGCATTTGAAAATCTAGAAGAGATATAAATCTCAAGTAAGCATTAAGGGTAGGCATGAATAATCCCAATGCCCTAGAAACTCCAACAAATAAAATAGTAGAACAATAATGATAATAGTAACAACATTACTCATGTATATTACATAATTCTTAATAGATAAATAAACTACGTATTTTTTCTACAACCCCTTCGCCTCACACATAGTAGAATCATAATGAGGAAAAAAAATTAAAAAAAGAAAAGAGAGAAGAATAAACGGTATGTGCAGGATCATGATGGGCCAAAAAGTGGCAATATGTAAGTGATATAATTGCCCATGTGGCTGATGATTTTTTATAACCAAAACTGATGAAGAAAAATAGTTTTTTAGGAGATTCTTAGCTTTCCACCAATATAAATTATGCTTTACTTTGAATTTAATAAATAATTTTTTTCATTTTCTATTTGAATTATGACTAAAGTGCTGATTGATAGGTTGAGTGAAAAAATCTATAGATTTCAAACAATATCACACTTTTTGAATCTGAAAGATGTGTCACATTCCATGCTTTTCATAATATAGGATTAAAAAAAAAAAAATTAATTTCATGAAGTTTTGACCAAGTTAAGGTGGTCCTAGAAATACACCTACTTCTTATTTTTTGCCGAAAATTTAAGTACTACTACATTGAAATTTCAAATTTTCACCAAATAGATTTTTTAAAAAAAAACCTAGTAGTTTAGAAACTACATTCAATTTGCTACAAATTCTATTCTTACATATTTTTGAAATAATATAGATAACTTATTCATATTTTTACGTCAAGTTTCCTAAATCTAATTTTTCTGAATTTTATCACCACTTAAGGGCATATTTTTCCCATGATGATCATGTACATACCCTAAAAGAAAAGAGATTTAAATTACAGTGTTTGGCACTAAATATATAAAGCAATGTCGAAGTGCCCAGATATGTACAGTGAAAGGAAAACCAAATATATATTTCAATTTAAATCAGAGTAAATAATGTTGTCAACTAAATCATTGGCATTGGTCTCCTCTCATGTGCACCTCAAACCCATGTGATGTGTTTTGAAATCCCTCCTTTTAGGGTACCACATAGTTGTAGACAGTGAAATGAATCTCAATTGTCCATCATTTTTCATCATTGTTTTTTTTTCTACTTTCCCTGTTGCGATTGGTTTTCCCTCCACCAAACTCTTCCTTGCTAGTATTTTTGGCGAGCTGCATAATAGTTAATACAATAGTTCATACATAAATAGCTAGCAGTCGCATGCACAAGTGTGCAACAATCAGCTAATAGGGCTCCACCACAAATAGCTATTCAATGGGAAGCAAGGAAGAAACTTGTTTTTGCAGTGGAGGTTAGTTTAAATAGAAGGAGGTTTATCATAGATAATATTTGTCGAGTATATTGTCGTGAACAAAGATATTTGGAAATAAATTTTTATATTTTTATTGATATTTAGATGGATGTATCAATTAAAGAAAAGCTATGTGTGCATTAAAAGATATGAATTTGACTTACATAACTTGAAGATGTTATAAAGCACTTAAATTTGGTGAAGAAATTATTTTATATCTCTAAATTTGATTGGATTATTGTACAAAATTTTAAACCCCATGTTATAGTCCACTTCTTTATTTTTTATTTGATAGGAAATGCATGGGAGATTAAGAACCATCTGCATAAAATAGTAAATTGATCTTTGCATTTCCGCATCAATTATTTTTAGTTGGAAATGAATTATGGAAATCTAAAATAAAACCACAAGGCATCTTCATTATTTAAAATGCATACATTAATTACAATATTAAGCAATTAATAATCAATTATTCTAATAAAAATAATAATTTTAAAATGATTTTAATTTATAATATAAGGAGAATGATTGTTTAATGAATTTTTTCTTAATAAATTAATTTTTACAAATTAAATACAATTTTGATTTTCAAATAATTAGTTTTGTTAATAATTATAGTTTCTCTCCAAAATTTAAGGTACGATATAATATTGTATGTATTTTATTTTAATAGTTGTTATGGGTAAGTGCACCAATCTATGACACAATTTTGGCTCTTAAGATGCCATGTTTTTTTAAAAATCAACAAAATCTGATTTGCATGAGAAAATGAAGATAGTTATGCTCAAAATTTCAAGATACAGAAAGAAAAAAAGTTGAAGTGCTCTGAGTCTAGTTTCTAAGCTACTATTTTTTTTGAAATTAATGAAGATTAAGGGTCTCAAAAAGGGGGGGACTCAAAATAGGTCTTGTTTTTATAAAAAAAAATAGCATAGCACTTGAGGGCTCCCCCCTTTTTGATTAACTTTTTTAAAGAATTTCAAAAATCCCAAGAGTGAGAAATTAGCTAACACCATGTAGTTTATCCTCCTTCTTTCGGATAAATTTTTTAATGAATATATAATATTTTATGAATTTTCAAAGTGGACACATCCTGAAAAACTGAAATTTGAGCATGCTCCCCCCCAAAGTTTTTGCAAACTAATCAAAAACTGATTTTTTTTTTCATCATGTGTAGAATGGAGTCTAGTTTCAAAAAATGTAATTTTTTTCACATTCCAATGAACATGTAAAAATCTATCCTAAACCTAGCACATGTTGGTTTTTGACCAAAAACGAAGGCATTTAGAATAGAAGCCGTGGATCAAAACCTTAACTAAATAAAAAATGAAAAAAAAAATATTTCGATAGCTAAGAGAGAGGTTAACGTTATCATAGTTTTTTTATAAACCTGCATTGAAAGATGTGCAAATGAGATGGGGAGAACGGAGGAAAATATGAGAAAATTTGGAAAATCCTATTAAATAACACATCCAAGGTAGGCCATTTGGCGAGTGCCAAATGGCCTGCTTTGCACAAAACTAGAATTTCCCCTCTTTGATGAACAAATTTGATAATGCTTAGAGTGCACAGTTTATGATCGTAGATGGATAGTTGAGGTTTTACCTTTCATACCTTCAGTAACTCATTACTGTAACTGGATAACTCTTTATCCCTCTGAAGTCTCTATCTCTCAAGTCTCACTCCCTCCCACATGACCTAGACTACTCTCTTAGTCCAATCCCCTCTATCAGGTCTCTTTCCCTCCCACATAGGTACCTAAATGGATCTATCTCACTCCAACCCACTTTCTCACTCTCTCTCTCTCCCTCTTTGGTATTTTTATCTCTCTCACTCCATCTCCCTCTCTTAGGTTGTTATCTTTCTCTCTTTGTCTCTCTCTCTTTGTCTCTCCCTCCTACCCCCTCTCCCTCTCTGAGGTATGTCACTCACTTCCTCTATCTCTCACCCATTTCCTCTCTCTCACTCACTCTATCTCTCTCCCTCTCTCACTCACTCTCTCTCACTCTCTCCCACTCCATCTTTCTCCCTCTCTCTCTCAAGTATCTTTATCCTACCCCATTTCCCTCTCTCTCTTTGTCAAGTCTCCCCCTCCTACCCCATCTCGCTCTCATAGTCACTCGCTCTATCTCTCTTCCACTCCCTCCCTCTATCTGTCTTCATCTACCTCTCCATCTCTCTCAAGTATCTCCCTTCCACCACCTCTCCCTCTCTCTCAAGTCCCTCTCTCTCTCATGCCCTCTATCTTTCTCCCACTCTCTCTCCCTCTCTCTCTCTCAAGTCTCTCCCTCCCACCCACTCTCCCTCCCTCTTTGTCTCTCAAGTCTCTCCCTTTTTCAGGCCTCTCTTTATCTCTCTCACTCACTCCCACTATCTCTCTCCCACATCATCTCTCTCTCTCTCACTCACTCACTCTATCTCTCTCCCACTCTCTCCTTCTCTCTCAAATATCAACCTCCCACCCCCTCCCACTCTCCATCTCTCCCTTTATCTCATGTATATCCCCGCACCCCCTCCATCTCTCTCGAATACCTCTATTCTAAGTACTCCCTCTCCCTCCCTCCCCCTCTCCATCTCTCAAGTATCTCTCTCTCTCACTCCTTGTATCTCTCCCCTCCCTCTATCTCCTACTCTCTTAAGTATCTCCTTTCCACCCTCTATGTCCCACTTTTTCTCCCTCTCCTTCTCTCTCGGGTGTCTCCCTCTCCCTCTCTTTGAGGTTTCTCCCTCCCTCTCTCTCCCAATCCCTCTCTCTCTCCCACTTTGTCTCTCTCCCTCTCTCTCCCACTCCTTCTATCTCTCTCCCACTTTTTCTCTCTCCCTCTATCTAATGTCTCTCCTTCCCACCCTATCTCCCTCTTTCTCTCTCTCAAGTATCTCCCTCCTACCCCATCTTCCTCTCTCTCTTTGTCAAGTCTCCCCCTCCTACACCCTCTCCCTCTCACAGTGAATCCCTCCCTCTCTCACTCTCACTCTCTCCCTCTCACTATCCCTCTCTCTTAAGCATGTCCCTCCCACAACCTCTCCCTCTCTCTCTAAAGTAGAGGGTTTAGGTATTAAGGGTTAAGGGTTGAGGGTTGAGGGATTAAGAGGGTATGGGGATTGAGGGATTAGGGTATAAGGGTTAAGGGTTGAAGTTTGAGGGATTAAGAGGGTATAGGGGTTGAGGGATTAGGGTTTAAGGGTTTAGGATTGAGGGATTAAGAGGGTATGGGGGTTGATGGATTAGGGTTTAAGGGTTAAGGGTTGAGGGTTGAGGGATTAAGAGGGTATAGGGGTTGAGGGATTAGGGTTTAAGGATTGAGGGTTGAGGGTGAGGATTAAGAAATATGGAGATGAGGAATTAGGGTTTAAGGGTGTGGTGATGGATTAAGAGAGGTATAAGGGTTGAGGATTAGGGTTTAAGGGTTGAGGGTTGAGGAAATTAAGAAGTATAGGGGTTGAGGGATTAGGGGTTAAGGGTTGAGGGTTGAGGGATTAAGAATATAGGGTTATAGGGGTTGAGGGATTAGGGTTTAAGGGTTAATAGTTGAGGGATTAAGAGGATATAGGGGTCGAGGGATTAAGAGGGTATAGGGGTTGAGGGATTAAGATGGTATGGGGGTTGAGGGATTATGGTTTAAGAGTTAAGGGTTGGGAGGTTGAGGGATTAAGAGGGTATGCAGGTTGATGGATTAGGGTTTTAGGGTTGGTGGTTGAGGGTTGAGGGATTAAGAGGGTATTAAGGTTGAGGGATTAGGGTTTAAGGGTTTAAGGGTTGAGGGTTGAGGGTTGAGGGTTGTGGGATTAAGAGGGTATGGGGGTTGAGGGATTAGGGTTGAAGGGTTGAGGGTTGAGGGTTAAGGCATTAAGAGGGTATGGGGGTCGAGGGATTAGGGTTTAAGAGTTGAGGGTTGAGGGTTGGGGGATAAAGAGGGTATGGGGGTTGAGAGATTAGGGTTTAACAGTTGAGGGTTGAGGTTTCAGGGTTGAGGGATTAAGAGGGTATGGGGGTTGAAGGATTAGAGTTTAAGGGTTGAGGGTTGAGGGTTGAGGGATGTTGAGGGTATGGGGGTTGAGGGATTAAGATTTAAGGGTTAAGGGTTAAGGGTTGAGAGTTGAGGGATTAGGGTTTAAGGGTTGAAGGTTGAGGGATTAGGTTTTAAGGGTTGAGGGTTGACGGGTTGAGGGATTAGAGTTTAATGGTTGAGGATTGAGGGATTAAGATGGTATAGGGGTTGATGGATTAGGGGTTAAGGGTTAAGGGTTAAGGGTTAAGGGTTGAAAGATTAAGAATATATAGGGGTTGAGGGATTAAGAGGGATTAAGGGTTAAGGGTTGAGGGTTTAGGGGTTAAGAGGGTATAGGGGTTGAGGGATTATGGTTTTAGGGTTAATGGTTGAGGGATTAAGAGGGTATGGGGGTGGAGTGATTGGGGTTTAAGGGTTAAGGGTTGAGGGATTGAGGGATTAAAAGGGTATGGGGGTTAACGGATTAGGGTTTAAGGGTTGAGGGTTGAGGGTTGAGGGATTAAGAGGGTATGGGGGTTGACGGATTAGAGTTTAAAGGTTGAGGGTTGAAGGTTGAGGAATTAAGAGGGTATGGGGTTGATGGATTAAGGTTGAAGGGTTGAGGTTTGCGGGATTAAGAGGGTATGGGGGTTGAGGGATTAGGGTTTAAGGGTTGAGGGTTGAGGGATTAAGAGGGTATGGGGGTTGAGGGATTAGGGTTTAAGGGTTGAGCATTGAGGGTTGAGGGATTAAGAGGGTATAGGGGTTGAGGGATTAGAGTTGAAGACTTGAGGTTTTAGAGATTAAGAGGGTATGGGGATTGAGGGATTAGGGTTTAAGTATTGAGGTTTGAGGGTTGAGGGGTTGAGGGATTAAGAGGGTATGGGGGTTGAGGGATTAGGATTTAAGGGTTAAGGGTTTAGGGATTAAGAGGGTATGGCGGTTGAGGGATTAGGGTTTAAGGGTTGAGGGTTTAGGGTTTAGGGATTAAGAGGGTATGGGGGTTGATGGATTGGGATTTAAGGATTGAGGGTTGAGGGTTGACAGTTGAGGGGTTGAGAGATTAGGGTTTAAGGGTTGAGGGTTGAGGGTTGAGTGATTAAACGGGTATAGGGGTTGATGGATTAGGGGTTAAGGGTTGAGGGTTGAGGGATTAAGAGGGTTTAGTGGTTGAGGGATTAAGAAGGATTAGTGGTTAAGGGTTGAGGGTTGAGGGATTAAGAGGGTATAGGGGTTGAGGATTAGAGTTTAAGGATTAACGGTTGAGTGATTAAGAGGGTATGGGGGTTGATGGATTATGGTTTAAGGGTAAAGGGTTGATGGGTTGAGGAATTAAGAGGGTATGGGGGTTGATGGATCAGGGTTTAAGGGTTGAGGGTTGAGGGTTGACAGTTGAGGGGTTGAGAGATTAGGGTTTAAGGGTTGAGGGTTGAGGGTTGAGTGATTAAACGAGTATAGGGGTTGATGGATTAGGAGGGTTGAGGGTTGAGGGTTGAGGGATTAAGAGGGTTTAGTGGTTGAGGGATTAAGAGGGTATGGGGGTTGAGGGATTAGGGTTTAAGGGTTGAGGGTTGAGGGTTGAGGGTTGAGGGATTAATAGGGTATAGGGGTGAGGGATTAGGGGTTAAGGGTTGAGGGTTGAGGAATTAAGAGGGTGTAGGGGTCAAGAGATTGGGGTTGAAGGGTTGAGGTTTGAGGGATTAAGAGGGTATGACGGTTGAGGGATTAAGAGGTTATGGGGGTTGATTGATTAGGGTTTAAGGGTTGAGGGTTGAGGGTTTAGGGTTGAGGGATTAAGAGGGTATAGGGGTTCAGGGATTAGGGGTTGAGGGTTGAGGGTTGATGGATTAAGAGTATATGGGGGTTGAGTGATTAGGGTTTAAGGGTTGAGGGTTGAGGTTTGAAGGTTGAGGGATTAAGAGGGTATGGGGGTTTAGGGATTAGGGTTTAAGGGTTAAGGGTTGAGGGTTGATGTATTAAGAGGGTATGGGGGTTGATGGATTAAGGTTTAAGGGTTTAGGGTTGAGGGTTGATGGATTAAGAGGGTATAGGGGTTGAGGGATTAAGGGTTAGGGGTTGAGGGTTGAGGGATTAATAGGATATGGGGTTTGAGGGATTAGGGTTTAAGGGTTGATGGATGAGGTTTGAGGGATTAAGAGGGTATGGGAGTTTAGGGATTAGGGTTTAATGGTTAAGAGTTGAGGGTTGAGGGCTTGATGGATTAAGAGGGTATGAGGGTTGAGGGATTAGGGTTTAAGGGTTAAGGGTTGAGGGTTAAGTGTTGAGGGTTGAGGGATTAAGAGGGTATAGGGGTTGAGGGATTAGGGTTTAAAGGTTGAGGGTTAAGGGTTGAGGGATTAGCCCTCACTTATCTCACAATCCCTCTCTGTGAGGCCTCACTTACCTCCCACCCTACTTTCCTAGGTCTTTCCTTCCCACCCCCTCTCTCCCACTTTGACTCCCTCTCCCTCTCTCGGGTGTCTCCCTCCCAGCCTCTCTCTCTTATGTTTCTCCCTCCCACACCCTCTCCCTCCCCCTCTCTCTTGCCCACTCCCTCTCTCTCTCTCTCACTCCCTCTATCTCTCTCCCACGTTGTGTCTCTCCCTCTCTCTGAATTCTCTCCTTTTCAGAGGAACATATTTGGCGCTCACCAAATTTAGAGAGTGCCAAAGTTGGCACTCTCCAAATTTGGTGAGCACCAAATGGGTTTTACCTTATAAAGGTAAAAGTAAGGGTTGACCCCATGATTCGGGCCCGCATTCTCCTATATTTGTCTAGTTCAGTGCTTTATCCAAGTCAAAAATGCCTTTTTTCTATAGTTGACTTTATATTGTACCAATCTATGCTTAATCCATCACCTTTTTACCACCAATCTACATGGTAGACAATGTAGAAGAAGACATTTTGAAGTTTCTACATCATTTTACATTATCGGAGGTAATATATTCATTTTGGTAAATTGTATTTAGTATATTTGTTTATTTTTGAAAATATAACTAAATTTCCTTAATGATTTTATTAATCATAACAATTGGGATTAGAATTCAACATTGAATTAGATGGGATTTTCATAAAAACGTTCAATTTTTATGAGTTTGAAGAAAAAAAAAATGACATTTACTTAACATAAATTTACTTATTAATTCTATTTGCATTGCTTATAGTAGTCCATTTCCAGCATGGCTAGTGGAATTCACTGTATTTCATTCTTTTTTTAACTAGTTTAGAAAACTTTTATTTTCATCTAATTTGGAAAACCTAATAGCTTTCATCAATGTTAATGCAAGTGTCCATTAATTTTTTTGTTCCATAAAAAATTCAGCTTCATCACACGTGCTTAGATAAATTCAAGTTAGTTGACATAGTTGAGAATGCTTATTATCTTTCTAAGTTACCTCATTGCTAAAGAAATAGTGAATAATGATAAGATATAGCATCACAAACCCTTCTTTGAACCCATATTCTTCATGACTTTGTTGACGATCAAAAATCTGGTTTTGAGAAAAATAACACAAGAGTCTCTAGTTTTCATTTAGGTGGCAAAAATTTATACTCTAGGTTTGTGATTCTCATTGATTTGCTGTATTGAATGGTTTCCACCCCTCTTTACATCAATTTTTTTGTAAAATGCATTACTTAATTTTGTTGTATGTGTGTTTGTGGACATGTAGCATTCAAGGTTATTCCAAGGAAATGATTGAATCCTCTAACACCAGAAGAATGTGCAGTTAAAAATGCAAGGAGAAGAGAATAAAAAAATGTAGCTTGTGAAGCAAAGGAATTGCAGACCATACAACCATAAATTCTTGTGCAATCTAAGAGAGATGTCAAATTGGAAAAACAAAGGGCATGAATGAGGAAATTTCGTGGAAGGACATGAATGGTGTAGAAATATGAAATTAACATTTTTAATTAAGCATCACATTTAATCATTCTTCCCTCTTTAATTAATTAAATATAATTAATTAATTAATCTCCTATAGTTCTTGATTTAAATTAATCACATATATCTAATTAAATCACTTATATGCATTTCCTCTCATTTGATTTAAAAACAAATACAAAAATTTAAATCAAATGTCATATCACATAAAATCCTATTAGATTAATCAAATCCTGATTAGTTTAATCCTAATTACATGAATCCTCTAGATTCATCCACTTGCACAATGAATCATTTAAATTGATTGATTAAAGAGCCTATTTTTCCTCACAAGGGCATATTCCCAAGGAATATTTCCTCATTAACTCTCATGTTTGACTTTTTTGGACAAACACGATTCCCCCAAAAAAACCCTCAACCACATTCATTTATTGCCATTTTCAAATTTGAATGGGCACATTGGCCAAAACTTGCACAAGCTTGGGAAAATCCCATTATTACAAGTGGCTCTTTCTTATTGGATGGGATTTAGTCCCACATTGCCTAATCTTGGCTTCTCCTTTCTCAACTTCTCCTATAAATACAATGCATTTTATCTCATCTACAATCCACATTTTGAAGGCATCACAATTATAGGCAACTTGAGTTCAAGAGCATCTCATTTTCTATCATCTTATTTGTTTTAGCAAGGATTGGGAAAGGGCTCTTTCACATATTCAAAGAGCACCAATCCATCATAAAATAGGTATCTAATATGTTATCTTGTTTTCAACTAAGTTAGTTTGCTATATCACTTATCATGCATTTTGGATTATTCTATGAAGATGTTGATTATTTGTTTTTTTTAGAATGCTAACCATACTAAGATGGGTGTGTGTGCTAAAGGTTTTCTAACCATTTGTAGATTTTCACCATCTACAAAATGGTGCTAGAAGGAAACTTTGTAAACATATTTTATGCTAAACTTTTAGGTGAAATGAAAACCACTTTGTTTGACTTAACACAACTAGTCAACCCATCATCCTATACACGAGTTTTCTCTAGGATAACACAACTTCCTAGGGTTTACAAGTTCATCTTATTTGGCTTAACACACTTAGCCAAATTATCAAATCATCACCTTGTTTGACTTGACACACTTAGTCAAACTGTCCTCTTATGTACAAATCCACTCTAGGATAACACAACTTCCTAGGGTTTTACAAGTTCATTTATCACTCTTGTTTGACTTAACACATCTAGTCAAACTATCAATCCAATCACGATCAATCAAAGTCCTAAAAATTTTAGCATTTCCTTCAAAGTTTCTTTAAGAGTTCCATTCATCCATATCGCCCATCTTTCGTTTATCTCATCCTCGTCATCGCTTTGATCCTTCAATTATCCTAGTTCTTCGCTTCTTTGAACCTAAGGTTTAGACCGATCTAAAGAATTAGAGGTTCATCTCTTACATTCTTGAAAATTGATCTTCATTTTATGGTTCAAACTTGATCTCAACACAAGAAAAAAATGGAGCAAAACAAAGAAACATCCATTTCAAGTGATTTAAGCCAAACTAAAACAACATTCAATCCAACAATAACAATTGAATTCCCAATCAATCTAACTCGAATGCCTCAAAGTTCTCAAGAGGAGGTTCATATTGAGGACATCACTGATAATGGAATGGCACGAGTAGAAATTATAGAAATAGTGCAAAATCCTGAGAGTCACCAAATTTTGAGTACCATGCTAAAGTTGTACCCATCCCAATACATGCTTGGGTTAGCAAAAGAAGGGGCTAAACTCCCTTCTGACTTTGATGTAAGCACCCTTGTGGAGAGGTCTCTCAGCATCACACCTTCACCTACATCCGCACTTCCACTTCAAAATATCACTCAAGACATCCCCCAAGTCATATCATCTATTGATTCAATCTCGTCGGTTGTTAACAAGGCAAGTACCATGTTTTACGAACTTCAAAAACATCACCTTTTGAAAAATTGAGGGTTGAATGCTTGGGCCACATCAGAACAATCCATCCTGATGAATCCATTGCAGGAATATTTCCCTCTCACATTTAATGATCATACCAATTCATCCTCATTTCATACAACACCAGATTATCCTCCCGACATACAAACTTCTGTCCCTATCGCACAAGGAGAAGGTGACTTGTTTGGAGTAGGGGAAATCTTGGATCCATCATCATCACTTTTAGGGATTGCACCACCCGTCTTCCCACCATTTCCACCCTTACCACTCACATCCACATCATCACTTGAGCTGGGTCTTCCTCCTCTTCCTGCCATCAACTATTCAAATCAGAGCACCTCATCAAATCCACCAGCTATGTCATCTATATCACAACAAAAAATGGAAACCATCGAAGCAACCACAAATTCAACACGTCTGTCACTCGTCAAGGCATGGTCTCACATAGACAAAGCACCTTGATCACACCATCCATAGCTCAAACTTTGATCATTAACATGACTGTTCCACTCATCACAATGGTTAACGCTCTTCCAAATCCACAGCCATTACCAACAAGGCACAACACAACCAATTCATTCACCATGACATTACAAGATGCTCAACAAGCTACCCAGCAAAAAGCACTTCAAAATCAACAAGCTGTACAATTAGCTGCTCAACAAGTGCAAATGCAATTAGCTTCACAATAGACACAATAGGCTGCACAAGCCCAAGCCTTGTTATGACAACAACAAGCTACACAAGTAGCTCAAGCTTCTCAAGCTGCTAAATCCACACAAGCTGTGCAAGCCACACATGCCACTCAAATGGCACAAGCAATCCAACAAGCGCATGCTCAAGCATGAGTGCAATTCCAAGATCAGCAAGCACAAGCACAAGCACAAGCACAATACCAAGCTCAATTGCAAGCACAAAAAGAAGCGTATCAACAAGCCTTGCAAGACTACCAATTACAACAGCAGTACAAACAACAAGAAGCATTGTTGGCACAACAACATGACCAACAAAAAATGTTGTTGGCACTACAACAGGAGCAATAGGACCAACAATAGGCATTGTTGGCTCAACAGTAGGCATAGGCATCACTTGCTCAGCAAAGCTTGCAACAAAATCACATCAACATCCCATCTATCAATCCCACACCTCAGAACATATTCACTCCACCTAGCGATCCGCAAGGTGATGTGATAACACAAATCAAATTTCTTTTGCAACAAGTGATAGATGTTCAATCTGGGAACATAGTCAGGACAATGAGCAACTTGCGTCCCTATCCATTTAACATAAGCTTGGCAATGGTACCATTCCCCAAGGGATCTGAGATCCCCAAATTCAATAAATATCATGGGATAGGAAACCTTGAATATCACATCAGGGAATTCCAAGTACATTACATGGAAGTCACCTACAATGACACATATCTAATGTAGCTATTTCCTCAAAGCTTGGCTACCGATGCCATGGAATGGTTTTCTCATCTGCCTACGGGAATCAAAACCTTTCAAAAAATCAAAGATGCTTTCCTCCAAAATTATGCATTCAACATTTTTGTGGATGTTAGTTTGGAAGAACTCTCAATGCTCAAATAGAGTAAGGGAGAATCATTCACCGCTTTTCTCCAACGATGGTGAGCAAAAGCTAATCGAAGTGAGTGGGCCATTGCAAAAGAGAAACAAGTTTGTACCATGATCGCCAATACAGGGAAAACCTTGGCATTCTACTTGAAGATGCAATGCATCACTATGTATGATCAACTGATCCCCAAGGCGCTCACTATTGAACTATCTCTCATTACACAAGGGGACACACCCACTTATCATGAACATCAAGACAGTTGCCCATCCACTAGTTTCAATGACAAACCTCGCACATGGGTGAAGAATCAAAATGTTACCAACGATGGCATAATGGATGCCAAAGTTGTCATCAGCACCCCCGAGCAAAACAATCAAATGCAACATCGCCAACCACAGAACAACAACCGAAATAACATGCAAACAAATGTGGTAAACCAACAACCACCCCAAAACCAAATCAATAATCTCAATAATCAAGGAGGACCACCTCCACAAAAAAAGTTCCACCCAAACAGAAATTCACAGCCCTTGGGGAGTCAATTGAGTCCATCATGAAAAAGTTGGTCAATGAGAACATCATCAAGGTCCCCACCCATGATAATTATAGTGAACCCCAAGTGAAACCACCATGGTATAATGAAAACCTCCTTTGTGAATTTCACAAAGTAAACGGACAACAACTGCCAATTGCATGAAGTTGAAAAACATCATCTAGGATCTCATTGAGGACAAGATCATCAATGTCAAACAACTAACCAGTAATCAAGACCTCAAGATATACACCAATTCGATGCCAAATCATAATCAAGGGAATAATCAGGGAAATAACAAAGGGAAGCAAAAGTACACTAGCGCAAACCTTGTTTATGAAGACATTGTCGCATGTGTAGATGAAATGGTAATTGTCCTTAACGTCAGAGGAGTCAATGCTGATTATGGAGTCACCACATGCAGTGGAAAGCTTACTATTACAGGGGAATCACAACCATCTAAGAACCCCATTTCAAATACAAAATTCATTGCCTATGATTACAATGTTATTGACCAACTGAAGAGAACTCCCACGCAGATCTCCATCATGGAGCTGTTAAAAATTTCCGCTGCCCATAGGAAAATTTTTGATGAAGCATTAGGAGCCTCCACCATCTCCGCCACCCTTGACACATATCAATTTTAGGCTATGGTTGGAAATATCATCACCCAAAATCTCCTAACATTCTCTGATCAATACTTCCCCCTGCAGCCATCTCATAACCACGCACTCCACCTTCAAGTGTTGGTCCATAAAAAGAAATTTAAAAGAGTCCTGGTGGATGGAGGTGCAAGCCTAAATATTTTCTCTCTTAAGATTATAAAGAACTTGGGATTTGCTGAGGATTCCATAAACAAGAACAAGAGCATCACAATAAGAGTTTAGGATGATCAAGAAAGAATGTCTTAGGGCACTATTAAAATCCAAATCCAAGTGGGACCAACAACCATGGAGACTACCTGTCAAGTCCTTGACCTCAACTTACCATATAACATCCTCCTTGGTCATCCATGGATCCATGGAATGAAAGTAGTGGCCTCAACATATCATCAATGCATAAAATTCTTGTACCTGAATGAGGAGGTCACTATACATGGGGACCCCGAACCATTCGCTTACTGCAAAAACTTGGAAGCCAAGTTTTATTAAATCCCCCAAGTCCCAAAAAATGATGAAGGGCCATCCACTTCATTCATTGACCCAACTAACCTCGCCTCCACTTTTGTGACAAAGACACCCGCCATCCCTGATATATCTAAAATCAAAAACATGACCCAAGACAATGGATGTGACAACTACACAATGAAAAGGAATGCATTTGTCATAGGAGAGTTACCACAATCCCCTAGGTCACATGGACAACTTCAGCTAGCTGAAACACCTATCCACACTATTATGACAGAACCTTTTGGATTCCATCGTTGGGGGGATCTCATTCAAGAAAATGTGGATGAGGGAGACATCTCAAACACATTATATGAAGATGAAAGGCCCACCCCCACCCTACTCATAGATGAAGCTAATAGAGGGTTGAAAATGATTTTTGGTATGGGCTATAATAGGAACGAAAGCCTTGGAAGGAATAGTGATGGATGACTAGAGCCCATCATTGTAGAAAGAAGAATGTGGAACTTTGGCCTTGGATGTACTCCTCTGAGTATAATTGTATGTGGCAGAGGTACTCCCAGTAGAGCAGTCAGGCCCTCCCCTCAAGTGTCAACAACCACTCGTCTGCCTAGGTATCCCACTGGACAATTTCACCTTTGATGTCACTGATGTTTTCTCCAGTAGTGATGATGATGACACTATAGGAGGCCTACCCATGATTTTTGATGATTTCACCTTACTTATGATTAGAGCCTCACCCACTGATTCAAGCCAACAAACCCATCAAATCACCTTAGCACACCTTCAACACATCGATCACGACCAACATGGACCACCAATTCTAGACTCATTCGAAAATGATGAGGCTCTCTCAGAATTCATGGGACTAAGGGATATAGTTCCATGTGGGGATCACAAGGTGGGTTTTTACATCACATTGGACACCCAAGCATATTATGGGGAGACGATTGAGTCCTTTAGTCACAAAAGAAAAATATCGAGAAGAAGCTCGAGGTTATTGAGTGAAAACCACAGTGTGGCACTCTCTAACCACATAATAGTAAAAATAAAGGATGCATCCAAGGGTGAAAACCTCTCTGAGGCGCCAGAGGATGAAGGATTCAATATCCCCCCCATTTCTCTACATCAGGAGAAATCAGTTGTCCTAGTAGAGTAGTGTAATCCTGTCAACTTGGGAATAGAGACAGAACCACAAATCACATTCTATGCTCAAACACTTCATACAGAAGAACAAGAATTGTTGGCTGCATTCTTAAGAGAAATAAAGGAAAACTTTGCATGGACCTAGAGTGACATGCCAGGTCTATATCATAAAATAGTAGTTCATCATTTGGTCGTTCACCCCAGAGCAAAGCCAGTTAGACAAAAGTTAAGAAAGATGCACCCACATATAGCTTTTCTTGTAAAGATAGAATTACAAAAAATCTTAGAAGTTGGCTTCATACGACCAATTGACTGTCCATAATGGGGATCTAATCTTGTGCCAGTCTCAAAACCAAATGGGGGCATCTGCATCTGCATAGACTTTAGAGATCTAAACAAAGCATGTCCTAAGGATGATTTTCCACTACCCAACATTGACATGATAGTGGATATGAGGGCCGGACATGAGATGCTTTCACTGATGGATGGCTTCTTGGGAAACAATCACATAATGATAGAAAAGGAAGACCAGCATAAGATAGCCTTTACATGTCCTTGGGGCACCTACTGCTGGAATGTGATGCCATTTTGGCTAAATAATGTAGGAGCTACATACCAAAGAGCCATGACACTAATCTTTCATGACATGATTCACAAAATTGTCGAAGATTATGTGGATAAAATATTGGCTAGATCAAAGAAGAGGCAAGACCACATAGTGACCTTAAGTGCAATTTTTGACCAATTGGAAAAATACAAGGTCAGACTCAACCCAAAGAAATGTGTCCTTGGGGTACAATCTGGAAAAAGTTTGGGCTACATAGTATCAATGAGAGGGATAGAAGTGGATCCTAAAAAGGTAAAAGAAATCATTAATATGGGAGCACCAAGAACACTAAAGCAACTTAGAGGATTACAAGGTAGACTGCAGTCCATCCAGAGATTCATAGAACAACTAGCAGATAAATAGATCACCTATTCACATCTCCTCCACAAGGGATTAGTATTGGTAGGGAGTGCTATCTCTCAAGAGCACATTTTCTCTTCCTAAGACCTATTCTTCAGTCTTCCTAGGGTATTCTTCTCCACCCTACTCAGAGGTCACTCCTAAGACCCCTATCTCCTTATAGAACTCTCCACCAATTTCAAATGCTCCCCTTTTCTCTCCAATCACCATGAGCTCCCATGGGCTCAATTTTGCTACAAAGTTCCCAAATATTTCTTGGGACTTGGTATAGGTCTTCTAGCTATTCCTTGAGTGATCTTACTCCATTCTGATCCATTTTAGAGGATTCTTTCTTCATTTGGCTATCAAATTCAAGAAACTTAGTTTTCAGGACTTGTAGCCTTTTTGCCCAATCAGGCCTCCACAATCCGATGTTCTTGAAATAAATCCTAAAATTCCTTAACAAACCCCCGAAATCTTCATGGATTCTTACTATAGACCTCCTAGGCTTCAAGATTTTCTAGGTCTTAGGTCTCCTTGGTG
This sequence comes from Sequoiadendron giganteum, assembly GCA_007115665.2. Taxonomy (NCBI): domain Eukaryota; kingdom Viridiplantae; phylum Streptophyta; class Pinopsida; order Cupressales; family Cupressaceae; genus Sequoiadendron; species Sequoiadendron giganteum. The sequence continues at coordinate 146,585,710 of CM021104.1, forward strand.
TCTGTACATAGACTTTCACCAAACCCCTATTTTCAAGGGTTTCTAGGGTATGTACATAGTCCAGTTTATTTTAACTTAATTGAGGGCTCTAATGGCCTCCTCTGATCTTCTCCCTGCATACACATAACCTAGTCACATACCCCTACACTTCTACACCATGAATTGGCACAAACCAATCCATTTAGCAAGTCTTCTTGTTGCTGCTCTGTCCAAGCAACTAGCCAGAATGCCTCTGCACTCGCCTAGAGCTTGTTGATTATATCAACTCCCCTAAAAAAAAGGACTAAAGCCATATCTACACTATATACACAATCCCCTACTTGATTCCAAGTGGCCATGGAAGCTTTGCCAGGGGAAGTCAAGTGGGGATCATTATTTACAAAACTGTCCCTGAACCGGACACTGAAACAAAAAACCCAAGAGAACTTGCAAAACCTTAACCAGTAGAACTAAATGAATAAAAAATTTCTACACAAAGTGGGAAAAAATAAAAAATGAAAGTCTCAAAGCATTAGTTTAGTCCTTTCAATCCATAAATTTATTTGGATGAAGGCTTTGTCACAGAAATGAAACAAAATTACTCTTTTCCAAGTCACAATCTCTTCTTTCCAAAACACAATCCGTACAATAGATTTCCCACATGCCATATTAGGGTTTTTCTAACCTTATATACCTTATTCCCATATGTTAGGACCCTTAGGTTGGGCTTAGAACAACATTATTGCCATTTTCCAACTTTAGGATAAATTTCCAAGACAACATTGTCAAGATTTGCCTAATCTCCTCTTTAAGGCTTTCCCAAACCTCAAGGCTCTAAACTAACCTAATTATCCACAACACAACATTAATTCAACCTTGGGACTTTATCAATTAGTCCTTATTACCTTGGTGGTTGGCTAGAATCACCTACAAGCCAAAATTTGTAGGATTACACCAAAAGACCTTAAGGTGCTCCTACACCAAGTATTTAGGTGGGACAAAAAGTGCAAACAAGCATTAAAAAAAATCAAAGAATATCTACGTACACCACCTGTGTTGATGCTACCAATTGTAGGGAAACCATTGATTCTATACATCTCAGCAATGACAACCGCCCTTTTAGCCCAACATGATGAAAAGGGAACCGACCGGGCCATTTACTATTTCAGCAGAAAAATGGTGGGGCATGAGTTCAACTACACGTCAATAGAAAAATATTGTCTAGCAGTGGTGTTAGCAGCCCAAAAATTCAAACACTACATGCTAGCTCATCAAATTAAGTTAATTTCCAAGATAGACCCCCTCAAGTATCTATTGTCAAAAGCAATGCTTATAGGAAAAATGGCTAAATGGGTTATGATACTATCTGAGCATGATATTGAGTATGTAGAGAAAAAATAAATCAAGGGACAAGTCATTGGAGATCAGATAGCAAAGGCTCCAATAGTTGAAGACAACTTGCTCATATCAGAATCTCCAGAGGAGTCCCTTTTCAATCTTGGTGCAACCGATCATTGGAAACTATACTTTGATGGTTCCCACACACAACATGGATCAGGAGCCGATGTATTATTCATCACCCCCCAGGGGGACTGTATACCATGATCTTACAAGTTGGCATTCCCCTGTACAAACAACATTGCAGAGTACGAGGCTTTAACCATAGGTCTCAAAATTGCAACATAGTGGCGAATCATGGCATTAAAAGTTTATGGAGACTCACAACTTATCATCAACCAAGTCAATGGTGAATACCAAACTGAGGATGATAAGTTTACACCATACAAAAATGTCATAGAAAGCCTCAAGGAATCATTTATCGATATCACCTTTGAGAAAATACCGAGGGAAAACAACAAAGCTGCTTATGCAATGGCAATGATTGGATCCTTACTAGATATCCCTTGCAATGTCTCGAAACATGAATTCCTGGTAGAGAAGCTTCTCGTACCCACATTCAAGGTACCAGAGTCAGAATATGCATGCAAACTTGTTGGTTCTAGTGATCTTTGGTATCATGACATCTACACCTATCTGAGATTAGGAGTCCTCCCAGTTGACATTACCCCGAACCTCAAGCAAACCTTTGTCAAAAGGTCCTTACGATTTTTCATCCTAGGAGAAACCCACTTCCATAGAAGCAAAGATGGAACCCTATTATGTTGCTTAAAACCTGAGGAAGCCCTGATTGCTTTGACTGAGGTACAAAATGGCATGTACGGTTCACACTTGAGTGGTATGAACTTGGCTAAGAAGTTGCTGAGAACCAGATACTACTGGTTGACAATGGAGAGAGAGGCACATGAATTTTTCATAAGGTGTCTATAGTGCCAAACAATATGGAGACCTCATTCATGCACCAACTCAAGAATTAAATCCTATTGTTACACCCTGGCCCTTTTCCCAATGGGGGCTCAATATCATAGGTAAAATCTCACCCACCTCATCTAACGGACACAAGTTCATCATACATTCATCATACATTTCACAAAGTGGAATGAAGAAATTCCCATGACATACATCACTTGAAAGTAGATATCCAGGTTCATCCTGAACTACCTCATTTGTCGATATGGTGTTCCCTAATCCATTATCTCTAATAATGGGACACCTTTCAAGAATCAGGATGTCCATGACTTGTGTGAAAAAATCAAAATCCAACACCACTTTTCCACACCATATTACCCACAAGGCAATGGCTAAGCAGAAGCTACCAAAAACACTATCCTAAAGATCCTTAAGAAAATAGTCAATGACTCCGGTTGTGACTGACATTTGTAGTTAAATCCCACCTTATCGGCCTACCACACTAGCATTCGCACGCCAACAGGCTCCACTCCATTCTCCCTAGTCTATGGATCAGAAGCCATCCTCCCAATTGATATAGAGCTTGCATACCTAAGAATATATTTGCAAAAGCTCATCATAGATGAGGAATACAGGGTCACAAGACTAAATGAGCTAGAGTTACTAGATGAACAATGCATGGATGCACTAAATCATCTGTAGGTCTACCAGAATCGCCTGAAACAGAGCTACAACAAGAAGATCAGACAACACACCTTCTAAGTCAATGATCTTGTGCTAAAAGAGAACCAAAATAATGTACCAAACCTAGATAGCGAAGGAAAATTTGAACCCAACTGGTTGGGACCTTTCATCATCACAACAAGTTATATGTCAAGGGAATATCAGTTGTCAAGACCAAAGGGTGAGCCTCTGCAAGAGCCCATGAACAGTTGTCATCTCAAAAAAAATTATGCCTAATAACTTTCAAGGTATAGAACCAAAAGATACAAAAAAATTAGAAAAATGTCCTGAAAAAATGGTTACCTTGATGAAAACCTGGCAAACAGGCATCTTGGTAACAACAAAAAAACCAAAAAATGCAAAAAATCCAAAAATAAAAATAAAAAATAAAAGGATTGAAAAAAGAAAAGAAAAAAAATCGTCCTCTAGTGAAAACCACTTCGGTGGCACTTTTGGACAAGTACCTTGGTGAAAACCTGGCAAACAGGCGCCAAGCATAAATAAAGCACTTTCTATCCACCAGGATCTACACGACTCACCCATCCATTCTATCACATTTCATTAATCATCCATACACCCATCTACTCACATCCATATCATTATCAACCATAGTACTACTTGGCATATTCCTAAGGTTAGTTTGTCCTGCCTTTATCGAAGTAGTCTATCGCACCACGTTGGGGGCATGTTCCTGTATAGGCATCCGATCAAATTCGTGTATATCCTTGAAATCTTCTCGAAACGTCAAAAATTGAAAAACGTTCAAAAAATTCATCAAAAAACTCAAAAACATCAGACAAATAAAAAAACCAAAAACATTCAAAAATTCATCAAAAATCCAAAAAGAAGTCAAAATGTTAAAAAATCTTCAAAAATTCATCATTGAGTCTTGTCAGTTTTTCACCTTGTCCGAACTATGTCGTCTCTAAGCTTGAACGTAGGCAAGGTTAATCTTTGATCATCCCTAGAGATAGTTGGAGTCGGTCCTTAGGCATCCTTCGTATTGTCAATCCGTTTGCCCATCTAGTCTACATCTTAGGTTAGTCCTTTAAGCATTAAAATGACAATCTATTTGTCCATCTTATCATCAAGTTAGTTCATCATTAGTCAAACTATGTGGTCTCTGCATGTATAACGTAGGCAAGGCTAATCTATGGATAAACTTTCGAGACCCCTAGGATAGGTCTTTAAGTTACTCTCTTCGTCATGAACCTTGAAAATACCAAAAAACATTGAAAAATGTGAAAATTCCAAAAACAGCCTCAAAACATTTGAAAAACCCAAAATGGTGCATCCATTTCATCTCGCTTTAACCCGTGATTGTCATCACTTGTAATAAATCAATCATATCCTTCATCCTTTGGTGAATCAATCAAAAACAAGTTTAGAAAGTTCCAAAGTGAACACTCTAATCGTCAAAGTCTTGAAATTCTAGATGAGTAAGCAAGCAAGTTGGTCAACTCAGAATATCAATAGCTTATCACCCAAATCAATCCCATCAAAACCCTGATCAGAACATGTCCTAGGATGAAGCTTTCCTATGATGGACATAAGCATTAGGTACCCCATAGTAGTTAGTCTTAGCTAGTGGTATGAAGAACATTAGCTTGTTTGGTTTGCTTGATTTGGTCTTTTATTGACTTATCTTATTTTGTGCTCATTCCAAGGACCTCTTGATGATGCCTAAACAAAATAGGTTTAGAGAGAAAGGAATGGGGCAATGATCATTATCTTTTTATCTGCTATGCTTGTTGGATATTCTTGTAAAATAACTTAGTCATGCATAATTTGTTTTGTTTGTAGGAAGGATGTTTTAGGTATCTTGTTGACCGCATAAGAAGGCTTGCCTTTTTATGTCTTGGCCCAAGATATCAAGAATATTTGAACTGCATTCTGAATAAGGTTATGTTTGTCAAGTATGAATAAGAGTACTTCTATCTATTTGACGATTCAAAGTCCATCACACGAGGCGCCACGCAAGATCCTATTTCTTAATGCCTTGATGCATCGCACCTACATGTGTTATCAAACATAAAGAAAGGTATGCTCTTTATCTCTCCCATCCTTGGTTAAGAAATACATCATCATCATTCATCATTATATCCAATAAAGTCTCGATGACTAGTGGACTTGTTGGACTTCTACATCTTCTTGTATTTAAGGGTTTATCCCTCTCATTCTTCTATCCTCTTTTTCACTAACAATGCATCCATCATGCATTCATCCTGCATCCATCATGCCTCCTACATAAACACATCATATCATCATAGCACAACATCATCCATCTCACATCTCACTTTCATAATCATTTAAGTTGTTTAGGATAATATAATTTTTTTATTCTAAGCATCTTCCACACATCTCATTTACATCATCATATAGTCTAACCATCCATACATTAATTTTGAACCTCTTTGTCGCGAGATCCACGTTTAATCATTCTTCCCTCTTTAATTAATTAAATCTAATTAATTAATTAATCTCCTATAGTTCTTGATTTAATTAAATCACATATATCTAATTAAATGGGTATGTGCAAGATCATGATGGGCCAAAAAGTGGTGATATGTAAGCCATATGATGGCCCATGTGGCTGACGATTTTTTTCTACCCAAAATTGATGAAAAAAAGGGCTTTTCAAGGAGATTCTCAGATTTCCAAAAATATAAATTATGCTTTACTTTGAATTTAATAAATAATTATCATTCATTTTCTATTAGAATTACGAATAAAGTCCTAATTGATAGGTTGATTGAAAAACATCTATAACTTTCAAACGGTATCACATTTTTTGAATTCGAAACATGCGTCACATTCTATGCTTTGCATATTATAGGATTAAAAAAAAAATTGAATTTCATGAATTTTTGACCAAGTTAAGGTGGTTAGAGAGACAAGATTTTATATTTTTTAAAAGTTGTAATAAAAAATTCATAATTAATTATTTAATTGGAAAAAAATTATAAACAAATATGCATCACATCAGTATATGAGTCCTCTACTTATATCTAAAATATTATAAAAAAATATTATCATTTTATTGTGGTTAGGGTGGTCAGACAGACACCTACTTCTTATTTTTAACGTGACATTTAAATACTTTTGCATTGAAATTTCAAATTTTCACCAAATAGATTTTCTTTTTAAAATAAAGGTCTAGTAGTTTAGAAACTACATTTAATTTTCTACAGATTCTATTTTTACATTTTTTGGAAATAATATAGATAGCTTATTCAAATATTTATGTCAAGTTGTCTTACTCTGATTTTCTATCTTTTTATTGCCACTTAAGGGCCTATTTTTTCCATGATGATCCCACACATACCCAAATCACTCATATGCATTTCCTCTCATTTGATTTATAAACAAATACAAAAATTTAAATCAAATGTCATATCACATAAACCCCTATTAGATTAATCAAATCTCGATTAGTTTAATCTTAATTACATGAATCCTCTAGATTCATCCACTTGCACAATAAATCATTTAAATTGATTTATTAAAGAGCCTATTTTCCCTCACAAAGGCATATTCCCAAGGAATATTCCCTTATTAACTCTCATGCTTGAATTTTTTGGACAAACACAATTCCCCCCAAAAAACCCTCAACCACATTCATTTATTGCCATTTTCAAATTTGAATGGGCACATTGGCCAAAACTTGCACAAGCTTGGGCCAATCCTATTATGAAAAGTGGCTATTTATTATTGGATGGTATTTAGTCCCACATTGCCTAATTTTGGCTTCTCCTCTCTCAACTTCTCCTATAAATGCAATGCATTTTCTCTCATCTACAATCCACATTTTGAAGGCATCACCATTATAGGCAACTTGAGTTCAAGAGCATCTCATTGTCTATCATCTTATTTGTTTTAGCAAGGATTGGGAAAGGGCTCTTTCACATATTCAAAGAGTACCAATCCATCATAGAATAGGTATCTAATATGTTTTCTTGTTTTCAACTAAGCTTGGTTGCTATGTCACTTATCATGCATGTTGGATTATTCTATGAAGATGTTGACTATTTGTTTTGTATAGAATGCTAACCATACTAAGACAGGTGTGTGTGTTGAAGGTTTTCTAACCATTTTCAGATTTTCACCATCTACAAATGGATACTGAAGTTGGGGGCACATCATCAACCATAGGTGAAGCTCAATGCACATCTCCAGTTGAAGAAACATTGATAACAACATGTGGTTTTGCAGGTACATCGAAAATCACATCTCCAATTGAAGACACACCATCAAAAACATTGCATTTGGAAGTACATCAGCAAACACATCTCTATTTGAAGGAACTCCACAAACAACATCTCAATTTGGAGGTACAACATCATTTACATGTCAATCTGAAGGTATGTCATCAATTTCACCTCCAATTGAAGGTAGACGATCTATCCCTGATGTTTTTGACCTTCCCAATATTGACACAAATTTACATTTGAGAAATCCTCCTAGAGTTTTGCATAGAAAACATACATTTTGATTGATATTGATTCCATTGTTTTGAAATGGATTCCTAATAAGATTCCAAAATGTACATGTCAAAGATATGTAGAAAGGATATGGAGTTTGTTTTTTGCGAAGCTAAGTGAGGGTGGAAGATGCCAGCTATTTGTTGAAATGATGAGGCAACTCAAATTTAGGCCCACCATGAAGGATATTGGGCTAAGATTTTTGAATGACTCAAGTAAAAATTCCATTGTAAAGAACTTGATGATTTCATATGACAACGTGGGTTCCACCTCACGCACAAAGGATAGTTGTGCCACACAACATGTGATGACAACACTATTAAGCAGTCAAACAAGGAACACGATGAACCTTAAAAAGGAAAGTAAGTCTTTGAAAATAAGTAGATCATCTCTAATGAGAGCCAAATGAAGGCATGAAAGAGTGGAGGATCCAAATAGCAGTGAGTTATGGGCATTTTTGGGTAGAGTGCCACATAAAGAAATGAGAATTTCTCAAGGCTTGAGATCTTTAATTATGAATTATTGGAAAGATAACACAAGGACCTATCCTAATCAAAGAGATATTGTAAGAAGGAGAATTGGTTGTAAAAACCATGAGCCACATCCAATGCATTATTTGGATACCACTCAAACCTAATTTTTTTTCTATTTTGTACAGAAGATTCGTAAAATTAAAATATGTAAAAGGTATTTTGAAATGCTAGAGCCTTTTTATGTCAAAATAAATCACACATGCACTACTTTTTGTTTTAGGGTTCATATTGAGTTTTCTAACCATTATGATGTTTATCGACGTATATGTGTAGATATGTATACTGACAATTTTTTGTAGGAATGTAACATAATGCCTCCACCTAAATTGTCAAGGAATTTTTTGTCTTCCATTTTATGTGAAACAGAGGATCGTCAATTTTTTTTACAAAAAATCATGTTTGGATGGCACATGTGATCATTGTGGTGACATGCAACATTTTCCAATTTTCCAACACATGGCTAGTACACACACAATTGGAGACAAAATTGTGGAATTTGGAAAATATAAGACAGTGGCATACAGCCTAAAAGATGGGAAATAAGAAAAGAAGTGTGAACTGATCAATGATAAGATTCTAGTGTATCAGTTTATGGGCATTTTTTGTGATCGGGTGGTTTATGATTATGCAATGCATACACAGAGAGCACAATGGTTGGACTCACAATTCAAGTTATTCAAGGACACATTTCAAATTCATCATATAATTTCAGTTGTCGACTTCACTGAGAATTACAAACTAGAACCACAAAATGAGGTACAATCATAGTACTACAACTATGTGCAGGTTTCTATATTCATACATATAGAATTCATTCATGCAAATGATAGTATAGAGGAAAATAGGGAAGTATTGAGGGAGTATCACTTTAACATCAGTGATGATCGCACACATTCTACAGATTTTGTTCAAGGTTGCTTTTGGATCTCGCTAGCAGGGGCATATCATTTAGTCAGCATATCATATGGCCAGATAATTGTACATCACAATTTGAGAATGCTAGAATGTTTTATTGGTTGATTAGGATGCATAGGATTAGTGGTGTTCAACATATATGGAACTTATCAGAGGTCAGGCATGGAAAGGGTGAGTATGATGGAGTAGGCGCATGTATCAAAAGAGTCATAGCACGAGAAGAGTTAAAGTACACAAACAGTGTAAAGTTGATAGATGCAAGATCAATTATCTAGTGGTGCAATGGTTCAATGGGTCCAGGTAGTGAAGGTAATTCTTTAGTTCATAGATTTTTTCATATAGTAGATGATACTAACATTGTAAAATATGAGGGTTGTTGTACACTAACAGGATTGAGCGAGCTGCACTCTTTTAGAAGCTCCAATGCAGGTACTTGGACTATCCATACAAGGAAGATGGCATGATTTTTTTTATGCATACACACTTCAATCATGGAATGGTTGCGAGTCAACAGAGTGGGTTGACGAATGGTTTATAATAATTCTAACCCCACTCTATCAATGGCTCTACAAATCATGAAGATGCAATCATCCATTGAATTTGATCATGTATCAGACCTACAAGAACCAAGTATTATATCTTACAAGTTTTATCATGTTACTCAGTAAATAAATATAACAAGATGAACATATCAATGCAAGGCATGTTTATGTGGTGATTGCAGATGAAGACAATGAAGAGGGTACAAATTATTACTTGTTTCATTGTAACAAGGCCAAAAATAAATTGAAGTCCCCAATTATACATGGAGAAAACATAGAATATCCTACAGGTTCGGTGGTTGTTACTGGAACATGGATTCAAAGGTATCGAGTTAAGAATGTTGCAATTTGGTTGTTTGAGGACTTCGCCACCAACATTCATTTGATCAAATATAAGGGTAGATCTATGAGCAAGAGCTTGTGGAAATTTTTCCAGTCTGGTCATGAGGCAATACTCGACACAGTAAAGACTAGAGAAGACCCAGATGGTTCCTTGGATTGATTTGTAAGTATGCACATTGAATTTTTAAATCCATGTTATTGATCACTTTTTTGCACCAACACCTTGCAATAAGACTTTTTCACCATAATTGTTTTATTTCATATGTATTTACGACTGTCATTGATCCTTTTTTGATTGCGATTGTAGGTAATACTAAAGTTTGTCAAAGTATATAAGAGAAGAACAACATTGATTGCTAGTGCAAGTGTTCAGTGGTATGAGAAACATCGATTGTTGGTGCATTTTTTGGTTGTCAATCTTCTCTTTCTTTTCCATCTCCTAGATTTATCAGATTCTTATATGCTACACATTTTGTGTTAAGCCTTTCAGTGATATATTTGAAATTTATACGTAGGATCATTGAGCAATGATAAAGTAGCGAAGGGCCACATCACCATTGTAGGACCTTCAATCAACCTCCTTATCTAGCATGCATAAAGGTGATAGTAAGTCTCATCAGCTGTATGACTAGCATTATTTAGTTATTGCTCTTTTTAATGATTTTTATGTGAGTCTATGTCTAAGATTGAGAGAATTTTGCAGGCTTTTTGTGGCCCAAATTCCTATGATACTACACAAACATAGAGAGGCTACTACCCATGTGTTTTGTAGGGAGCAGGGGATGTACATGTTTTGAACCATTTTGGAATGCAAATATTTGGGCCAGCTGAGGTGGAATGGAAAAACAAAACTAGGCAGCAACTCCTTTTGTCCTTTTCTCAAGTACAATATATTTCATGATTTGTGTTGGAAATGGGAGGATTATTTCCCTGCATGTATTGCTACAAGTATTGACAAATGGGAAGATTTTCAAGATGTTCCTCCATCACTATTGCAATATTTGTCATTGAATTAGTGTATTTTTTGATATATTAAAATCATTAGAAATTAATACATGCAAATTTGTATATTCCTTAATATATGCCTCAATTAAATGTGTATATTACATTTAAAATTAGTTGTGATGCTTCATAGTTTATATTTAAAGAGTTAATTGAAGACTCCACATTCATAAGGACCTATTGATGCATACACAACCACAACTCTTGGAGTCTTGAGACACTGACTGACATAGACTTAACTGTCATAGGACATTGACTATGGTGAGTGAATTTGATTTTCAAGAAATTTATAATCATACACTCATTGTACTTAACAAATTATCACTACTCATTTACAATCTATCCTTTTCATTTGCACATTTCCATGTATAGTGACCCTTCACAGTTCCCTTGTGTTCATACATTCATGATTCTTATCTTAGTGAATAACCTTCCTTTAAATCTATTGTCCTTTGATGAAATGATGACTATCTTCATACCTCACTTCCCTTGACACTGTCAACTGATTGTACATTTGTTTGTTTCCTATCCAATTCCAGCTCTCCTAAATTGGATCTTTTCAATACCCTCATAATAAGGAAGTGACCGACCTCAAAGAAAGGATATCGAAAAAGGGAATCATCTTCTTTACCACTTATAGAAACTACATCATTTATTGTTGCACCCTACTTGCTAAATGATGACCACACTTTATTAATCCTTGGCTCTAGTTTTATTTCTTGAAAGTGCAGAAGACTAGCAAGAAACACCAGATTATCTAGCCCAAAAGCCACAAAATAAAATATTATATTCATCTTAATACTGTCTAACCTCATTCACAAAACCTTCTGATGGAATTTCAAATACCCTAACCAACTGTTAGCAGTGATCTTCCTTGAAATACTGAATGGTCCCTATATCTGAACATCTAGGGTTTCTTCAATTTGTGTTATCTCTTGACGATTTGATATGTTGCTGCTATCTTTTTCCAATTAACTTTCATATGCCATCACTTCACTCCTGTCAAAACTGACATTAACTTCTTTTTAGTCTTCCATTTGAAAGCTTGTAGCACTTTTGACTGCCATGAAAGCTCAAAAAATTGGTAGAAGAGACTTAAAAGGTAACAAAACCTTAACGTTTCAACTCAATCTTTATTAAATTCGATCATAACAAAACAACCTACTCATGCATGTGAATTTGACTCTTCAAGGCATTAGAGACTAACCTCTTAAAAAATTTAAAAGAAAAGGTTGTTTTGACCCTAAAGGATTGAACATAGACTAACAATTGTAATTGTTTGGATCTACAAATTCATCTTCCCTCTCAATTGATTGTGTGCCCTTCACCCTTGGCCTTTCCATTATTATCATAAATTTGAAGAAAAATATCAAAAAATATTCCAAGTTCCTAACAATGATATTGCCTCACATTCATCATCCTATATTGATCCATCCACTTTAGCCTCATCATCCACCTCACATTAATCTTTTCCAAATATCAAAGTCCAAATACAAGACAAGACAAGGGTATTTTTGTGTAGGAAAAATCCCATCTTCTCCTAAGACATATGGAAAACCGTAACACGTAGAAAAAAGCCTCTTCTATCATCAAATTTGAACCCATGGTTTTCTCCAATTGGGGAGAGCTAAACAAATAGGTTATAAAGGAAGACATCTCCAAATTATTGTACCAATATGAGAAAGATAAAGCAACCCTACCAATAGATCGATGTGGTAAGGGTTTCCAAGTCATTAAGAACATGGGGATTCACATGACATGGTAGCCTTGGTCTACATCAACAAGGAATAAGATAACACATTTTTCTAGAGAAATGACAAAAATATCAAGGGCTTGGGTATGGTTCATTATACGTTACTCCTAACATCGAGAGTACCCCTAAAATCATATTTCTTAGGGTTGAAAAGGTAGGGGCAGTGTATGCCTCAAAGAAATTGATGCAACCTAGGTCATATCTAACATACCGTAGGGTATGACATTCAACAAAACAACTACTATGGTTCAACCGACTCAATCTCTTAAGGGTGGAAAGTGCAAAATGGCAACAATATTTGACAGGGTATTACTCGTAAACCATGGTGATTACAAAATCTCTATCTAAACCTATGAGATCATGTTGGACCCCTTTCCAATGACCTCTCTCAATTATTGCTATCTTAGAGGTATTTTCCTATGGTGGCAAATTTTCACTCGAGGAAAAGTTGTTAAATGCAAGTAGTTGAAAGTTGCAAAGTGGTACAACTTTCATTCCGCCGCTCGTGTGACCAAAAAACTATTCCAACGCATCTAGGTGAGTACGTTTATGCTAGGAGTGGTTCTATTTTGCACCTAAACATGCAGAATCACTCTGAGCTACATTCAACCGGATCAATCCCTTAAGGGTCCAAAGTGGAAAATGGCTGCAAAATTCAGCATGCTATTACTTGGACATCGTGAAGCTTAGTAACTTCTTGTCTGATCCTCCAAGATCATGTTGGGCCCATTTATAATAACCTCTCTCGATTTTTGGTATGTCGAAGGAATTTTCTTGTGCTAGCAAATTTTCACTCGAGGAAAAAGTTGTCAAATGCAAGTAGTTGAAAGTTGCAAAGTGGTGAAACTTTCGTACTATAGCTCATCCGACCAAACAGAATGTTTCAACACATCAAGGTGGGTAATTTAATGCTAAACACAGTCCTCTTTCACACCCAAACATGCAGAATCGCTCTGAGCTACGTTCAATCGGATCGATCCCTTAAGAGTCCAAAGTGAAAAATGGCTGTGAAATTCAACATGCTATTACTCAAAAACCGTGATGCTTAGAAAATTCTCATCTAATCCTACAAGATCCTGTTGGGCCCATCTACAATAACCTCTCTTGGTTTTTTCTATCTCAGAGGAATTTTCCCGTGCTAGCGAATTTTCACTCAGTGAAAAAGTTTCAAATGCATGTAGTTGAAAGTTGCAAAGTGGTGCAACTTTCATTCTGCAGCTTGTCTGACCAAATAGACTATTCCAACGCATCTAGGTGGGTACGTTTATGGTAGGCACAGTCCTCTTTCACACCCAAACACATAGAATCACTCTGAGCTACGTTCAATCGGATCGATCCCTTAAGGGTCCAAAGTGCAAAATGGCTACGAAATTCAACATGCTATTACTCAGACACCATAATGCTTATAAAATTATCATCTAATCCTAAAATATCACATTGGGCCCATCTACAATAACCTCTCTCATTTTTTGCTATCTCAAAGGCATTTTTCTATGCTGGCGAATTTTCACTCGGAGAAAAAGTTGTCAAATGGAAGTAGTTGAAAGTTGCAAAGTGGTGCAACTTTCTTTCTGTAGATCATCTAACTAAATAGACTGTTCCAATGCATTCAGGTGGGTATGTTTACACTAGGCATGGTCCTCTTTCACACCCAAACACGTAGAATCGCTCTGAGCTACGTTTAACTAGATCAATCCCTTAAGGGTCCAAAGTGCAAAATGGCTGCAAAATTTAGCGTGCTAATACTCGGACACCATGATGGTTAGAAACTTCTCATCTAATGCTACAAGATAATGTTTGGCCCATCTACAATAATCTCTCTTGGTTTTCTCTATCTCAGAGGCATTTTCCTCTACTGGCGAATTTTCACTTGTGGAAAAAGTTGTCAAATGCAAGTAGTTGAAAGTTGTAGAGTGGTACAAATTTTGTTCTGTAGCTCATGTGACCAAAAAAAATATTCAAACACATCAGGGTGGGTATATTTATGCTATTCATGGTCCTCTTTCACAGCTAAACACATGGAATCGCTTCGAGCTACGTTCAACTAGATCGATCCCTTAAGGGTCTAAAGTGCAAAATGACTATGAACTTTAGCATGCTATTACTCAGACACTGTGACTCTTAGAAACTTCTCATCTAATCCTACAAGATCATGTTGGGCCTATATACAATAACCTCTCTCAGGTTTTTCTATCTCAGAGGGATTTTCCTGTGCTAGAGAATTTTCACTCGGGGAAAAAGTTGTCAAATGCGAGTAGTTGAAAGTTGCAAAGTGGTGCAAATTTCGTTCTACAGCTCATGTGACCAAATGAACCATTCCAACACATCCATGTGTCTATTTTTACACTAGGCATGGTCCTCTTTCACACCTAAACATGCGGAATCGCTCTGAGCTACATTCAACCAGATCGATCCCTTAAGGGTCCAAAGTGCAAAATTGATACGAACTTCAACATGCTATTACTCAGACACCATAATGCTTAGAAACTTCTCATCTAATCCTACAAGATCATGTTGGGCCCCTTTACAATAACCTTGCTCGGTTTTCACTATCTCAGAGGATTTTTCCTATGGTGGTGAATTTTCACTCGAGGAAAAAGTTTACAAATGCAAGTCGTTGGAAGTTGCAAAGTGGTGCAACTTTCATTCTGCTGCTCATGTGACCAAACGAACTATTCCAACACATCTGAATATGTATTTTTACACTAGGCATGGTCCTCTTTCACACCTAAACATGCAGAATCAATTTGAGCTATGTTCAATCGAATTGATCCCTTAAGGGTCTAAAGTGCGAAATAGCTGAGAACTTCAGCCTGCTATTACGCTGACATCATGATGCTTAGAAACTTCTCATCTAATCCACTGGGATCATTTTGGGCCCCTCTACAATAACCTTGCTCAATTTTCACTATCTTAGAGGATTTTTCCTTTGGTTGTGAATTTTCACTCGAGGAAAAGTTGTCGAATGCAAGTAGTTGAAAGTTGCAAAGTGCTGCAACTTTCATTTTGTAGCTCATGTGACCAAATGAATTGTTACAATGCATCTGAATAGGTATTTTTACACAAGGAATGGTCCTCTTTCACACCCAAATACGTGGAATTGCTCCGAGCTACGTTCAATAGTTTCGATCTCTTAAGGGTCCAAAGTGTAAAATGGCTATGAACTTCAACATGCTATTACTCGGACATCATGATGCTTAGAAAATTCTCATCTGATCCTATCGGATCACTTTGGGCCCCTCTACAATAAACTTTTTTGATTTTCACTATCTCGAAGGCTTTTTCCTATGGTGGTGAATTTTCACGCGAGGAAAAAGTTGTCAAATGCAAGTAGTTGAAAGTTGCAAAGTGGTGCAATTGTCATTCTACAGCTTGTGTGACCAAACGAACTATTCCAACGCGTCTGAAAAAGGTATGTTTACGCTAGGCATGGTCCTTTTTCACACCCAAATATGCGGAATCGCTTTGAGCTATGTTCAACCAGATCGATCCCTTAAGCGTCCAAAGTGCAAAATGGCTACAAACTTCAGCATGCTATTACTCAGACATCGTGATGCTTAGAAACTTCTCATCTGATCGACAAAAACTAAAAAATCGGCAAAAAAATCTTTTAAACCCTACAAAAAAATGCGAATAAAATCATGTTGATTTTCATGTGAGAAGAAAAAATGAGACCATAGCTTTTTGCTTACTATTATGCTTTGATAGACTTTTTCCAAGCATCCATAGCTTTTTCAAAAGCACTTGTTTTAGGATTTTAGCTATAGAAGCAAGGCAATGAACTGTTTGATAAAATACTTTGGTAGACATGTATGAAAAATGTTGTAGCATAGACAAGGCAGTAAACTATTTGAAAAAATGCCTCAAAGAAATTCCCTCTCATGGTGATGGAATTCCATGACAATCTATAGCCATATGCATTCATCATGGAATTCCATAACCATGAGACCACATTTCTTTGAGGCATTTTTTCAAGCAGTTCAGTGCCTTGTATATGTTATTGCTTACTATTATTCTTCAATAGATTTTTTCCAAGCATCCATAGCTTGTTCGAAAGCACTTATTTTAGGATTTTAGCCATAGCAGCAAGGTAGTGAACTATTTGAAAAAATGCTTTGGTAGACATGTACAAAAAATGTGGTAGCATAGACAAGGTAGTGAATTGTTTGAAAAAATGCCTAAAAGAAATGTTGTCTCATGGTGATTATTGTCATTACATTCCATCACCATGAGACCAAATTTATTTGAGGCATTCTTTCAAACAGTTGTATGCCCCGTCTATGGCTTGTAATGCCTTCAAAAGGCTAATTTTTCCAATTTGTGTGTTCAAGACAAAATGATGTGTCAAGGCCTTGTAATGGCTAATTTGAATGTAATCAAGTCATAAAATAAGTCACTAGGAGGTGAAAATATAAAAAATGCAAATAATACAATGTCGTTAAAAATTAATCATGATGTAATTATGCAACAAGAGAGAGCATAAATCAAGGAAGATTAAGAGTTAAAAGGGTAGTTGCACCGATGATAAGTTAGAAAAGGCAGTTGCTAAGAGGGAAAATTTTATAAAAGGCATTGTAAGGGATGCAAAAAGGGGGCTAGTATAGTTCTTTTTACAATGGGTTTGAGAGTCTAATAGAGCATTTCATCACTACTCCACCAATGTAGGCCAAGTAGATTGATGGATTAGTTTAATGTTAGGGTGTTTTGAATATTATTTATGATTGTAGGTACAGGGGAATGCAAGAATGCTCAGATGAAGTTGTTACACACATAAATTGAAGGTTTCCACACAAAATTTGATGCTACAGTCAAGCGTAATGAAGAAATAGAGTTTTCCATGGCTTGAAAATGGTATAGATGATGTATGTAGGTGTATTTAAAGGTGTTGGAAGATGTGGAAGGTGATATTCCAAGAAACCCTCATTATTTTGCTTGCAAAGCCTATATTCAAGGGTTTTCATATTTAAATATTTTAGTGGATCTAATAACTCTTGAAAATGATGAAATTCTGAGTTTGGAAGTATGACAAAAGATTTTTTTAAGGTTGGTTAGTGATTTGGAGATGATATTTTGGTAGTCACCTTGCAAATTTGGCCTAATTTGTGGTTGGGAGCAGCATATCAGACCTGTTTCCTGATGTTTCTCTCAAAACAAGTGGCAATGTTTTTTTGATATGTCTAAATACTCTTTAATGGGTCTCCAAAACTATATCAAGCTTGTGTTGATGAAAAGATGGTAGAGTTGTATCACCCAATTTAGGGCATTGCTAACCTACAAGGATATTGATGAAATGAGTGTTAAAACAGAGGCCAGTGGTGTTTGTGATTAGATTTGTGATGTAACTACTTAAATAATTTTTTCAAAGGTATTTCAATGATTTGGGAAAATGTTAAAGGTTAAGGTTGTTGGTTTGATGTTTAAACTAGGGTGGAATCTTGATGAAGAATGGTGTTATGATTGTGAAAATCAATAAATCTGATAACTCAGAATTATGTGAATATGTTATTGGTTTGTTTCTATTAGAAGCATGATGATTATGAGGCTCTTGTAAGTCTGATAATAGTTTGAAGGTAAGAATGCATTTCTATTAGCCCTAGGGAGTGTGAGTTGTATCAAGGAGTTTTTGGTGAATATTGAAGTATTGGTTGGTTCGATGCCTTTGATTATGGTTTTTTGTTAAGATCAGTCAATTAGATGTTGATAATGGTCTAGAATATGATTTTGGTGATTTGGGAAACTAACAGGTTGTCTTGGAGTTTTATAGAACTAAAGAAATCAAGTGAATTTAAAGAGAAATTGATGAAAATTCTAGTAAAGAAGTTGTTTGTTTAATTTGATCTTCTCCTGATTTTGTTTGGGATTGAAATCCCTTGAAGAAATGATGGTGTTGAGGAGTTATGGTTATTGATGCTCTGGATCATAGTGGTATCAGAGCATCAAGAAGTAGATATGTTTTCATTTTGCAGGTTGAAGAAGAAGGTGAAGAGGCAAGGTTGCTAAGATGCCTCCAAAGAAGAATGATATGGCTAAAGAGATGAAAGAGATGAAAGATAGGCATGCAAGAGAACTTAGAGAGTTGGAAGAGAGAGTCATAGCCTTGGAGACAAATAAAATAAGGTAAGTGGAAGAGACTGAGACTAAAGAAGAGGAAGATGAGGAGTTTGAAGATGTGGAAGAAGAGCTTACTCTAGAGGATCAAAGAATTGCAAGGTTCTTGAAGGTAGTGAAGATTGACAATCCTAAGGACCAAGATCAATCTGATTCCAGAGGTGGATGGAGAGGTTCAAGGTGCAAATGTAGTGGAGGAAGAGGCTCCTACCAGTTCTTAGGAAGATGCTACACTTGTAACCAGCCTGGACATCCAACCTTCAAGTGCCCTGGAAAGCAAGGCTCAAGTTCCTATGGTGGAGAGAGGAGGAATAAACTAGTGCATGAGGATGAAGAAAGTGTGACCTCACCTGTGGTGAATCTTACATCTGAAGTTGGAGAGAGTTTAATGATTAGGAGAAAATTTTTCAAGGCACCAATCTCTGAAGAATCCCCACAAAGGAAATCACTCTTCAGAATCAATTGCAAAGTAGAAGGTAAAGTATGTAGGATGGTAGTGGATTCAGGTTCAACTGAAAACATGGTTTCTTGGGAAATGGTGAATATTTTTTTTTTGAAAAGAATCCCTCATCGCTTACCTCACAAAGTATCTTGGTTAAGTGATGGTCAATCTATGTTAGTAAATGAGCTTGAGCTATAGTAGATTTCCATATTGGTGAGTATAAGGATAGTGTTATTTGTGACATTCTTCCAATGGACTGTTGTCACATAATGCTTGGAAGACCATGGTAGTATGATAGGTGTGCCATGCATGATGGGAAAGAAAATAAGTATACCGTAAGGAAAGATAGCCATACATTTTTTTGACTCCATTTCTAGAGGATGTGAAAGGGAAGGCCAAAGTAATCATGTGTGGGAACAAGGAGCCTACAAGTGTTGTGAGGGAAATAAAAAATTATGGTTTTGGGAGCCACTATAGATCTAGTAATATAGGGTCAGTGGATATAAGGACCAATATAGCATCAAAGGAGGTAATGACACTAGGTTTGTGTGAAATTCTTATGGTGGGCACCATAGAATGTCCTATTGTAATACCCCTTCATTTTTCTCTATTGTGCGAACTATGTTTTTTTTCCTATTTTATGCTTTAGAATTGTGTTGTACTTTGACATTGTACTTGGTGACAGTTGATCACTGTTTTATCGTGATGTACCTTGATGTGATGATACTATATTTTGATATGATTATTATGGCATGTTTGGAATTAAGCATAAGTGGTATTTTAATATGATGTTATCATTTTGGCATGCTTTGAGATTAGCATTAAGGATGTTTGAATTAAGGATGTTTTATGCTTTGAATTATATTAGTATGTTAGATGCGTTAGTTAGTACTATTGTATTGGTGAAGGGGAAAGATTGCATCACTCGCTTGCGAGTTCCCTATGATTCTATGATTCTGTCTTCACAGTGTGTTTTGATTATGACATATATAGCCATGTGGATATACTCTTTGGCTGCATGTTGACAGGTACAAGACATTGAATCCACCTAGTTTCATAGGTTTGAGCGTGTCCAATGCCCAACAATATTCGATTGGGAGATAGTAGCTAGGATTTCCATGTCGAGTCGTCACCCTAGTCATAGTGTGTCGTCGGTCGTAGTGTAGTCCAGTTATTCTATTTTGTTCCATTTGCCTTGTTTCAATTTATTTCGGAAGTTAGAATAATGCACAGGAAATGTGATTTAAATTATTGAGTGATTTAATTTAATTAATAAATATTTTAATCTTATGGTAGATTTATTTTATTAATTGATTAAGTTATTTATGTTGAAATGATTTACATTATCTATTTTGGAAATGCATGCATATTTGAGTTGAAATTGAAAATTAAGAAAATGAATTAAAAGTCAATTTAGAAATTCAAAAATTCAAAAATTGAAAAGGAAGACTTTTGCTATTCTATTTTCAAAAATTTGTGAGGGTGGTTGTAGGATTTTTTGGGGAAGATTTGCATTATCTTGGAATTTCTTAACAAATCTAGAAAATGGAGTTTTGGAGAGAAAATTGAAAAAAAAGAGGAAGAAATTGTGCATCTTAGTGGTTTTTGGATTGAAGCTTGAAGATTCTGAGGAACGGAAGAGGGAATTGAGGCATCAATAGGGTCTTCACTCAATTTCAAAGGAAACAGGTTCATGTTCTTTAATAAAACTTTGTTTATAATTTTATCATTTCAATTTTCTGTTGTTCTTCAATCTTGGGTTTCTCAATTTGATAGAAACATCATTTGGAGGAATGAAATGTGTATATATATATAAATAAATATATATATATATTAATATATATATATATTAATATATATATATATTCATATATATATATATATATTTATATATGCTTGAGTTTTTTTTATAAATCCCTCCCTTGCAAAGTTAGGCTGGCAAATTTCTTTTATAAAAATTTGAAAATGTTATGAAAAAATCTTGTTTTAAGCTTCTGGTTTTTTTTATTTTTTTCAAAAAAAAACATAAACCTTGCAAAAATGATAGTGGAAATTTTTAAGTTTAAGAAAAAAAAGAAATGTTCTGGGGGCTAGGGCTCACCCCATTGCCACTCCCTTGGGAAGTGGAGTGGGGGAGTGCACCCAGTGTGACCTCTGTAGCTTGCGCGGACTGTGCAGCCCACACCACACAGTGGTGGCTGACGCTACCAGCCCCGTGCTCCCCGTGCCTCCCTCAGCCTGTGCTCCCTGCACCGTCCGCGCCTTGCGCGGTGGCCACCTCCACCGCATCCTCCAAACCTCGGTGGCGCCGCCTCCTACGGCCACCACAGTCAAAACCGCCGCTACTTGTAAGAGTCACGACCGATGCCCTAACCACCATCCTTTGCACGCTGTTCGAGACCGACCAGTTTGGCAATGAAGCAAATAAACAAGTTTAAGTTTGTTTCAAAAAAAAATAAAATATTTAATTATTATATATTTTAATAATTAAATATGATTATATTAAGATTTATTTTATTATTATATTATATAATAGTAAAATATATATATTAATATTTTATTATTATATTTTATAATTTCAAAATATTAATATTTAAAATATTATTATATTGATTTAGAATGGAATGTGTAAATATTTTGTTTATGAGTATATGTTTTTTTTAATGGTGTTGTAGAGGTCACGAAGTAGATTAATTTGATGAAAAAAAATAAAAATGCGTGAGAGTATTATTTCTTTTCAAAAATCATTACTTTATTAGAGCATTATTTTAAGGAGAGAAGAGGAGATTTTAAATCTTACGTTTGTCCAAATCGAGGGAATTATTTATATTGATTATTTTGAACAAGGAACTCAATATTTCCTTTAAAAGAATGAATTTTGAATTGTTTGTTAACTAGTTAATTTATCATTTATTTAAATGCCAATAAGGAAATTAAATGGTTAGGGTTAATTCCTTCCTTATTGAAATGACATATTTAATTTAGTTATCTAATGCAATGCATTATTGAATGTGATTTAGTATATGGATTTAGTGAATCCAATGTAGATTTTAATGCTCGCCTTGATTTCGAGCTGGTTATGTTATCATTTGGGAAATGTGGGTCTTAGCATTTGTCAAGTCTTCCAGACGTGGTCTTTTAAATCCCGTGGGTTGTTCTGTCATGTGGTCAACCTTGGGATTGCCTTGGGTAGTGCATGAGATGTTATCTGTTATTACCCAGTTTTCACGAATGAGAATGTTTTGTACCTCCTTGGATTAGGAGTGGATTACGTGAGTTGTTCCTCCTTGTTAGGAGTGACTCGGTTACCTTGTTACCTCCAGTGTTTGGAGAGGGTTTGAACTTATGTTTCCTCCTGAGAAAGGATGGTCGTGGTATCATGTTTGTTTGCACCTTGTACCCTTAGTGTTTGGATGGTTATGTTTGGTATGTTGTCAACTAGAAGAGTGGCTTCTGTAGGGGACATAGCCCAAAGAGGTAAACTGGATAACCTATGGGGGTGGTTTAACAAGTGATAACTTAAACAATACTTAGAAGATTAAGTGGTACTTCACACTAATCAAGATAATTATGCCTCACTCATAGACACAAGGGCTCATTTACACTTGGGATGAGTGGGAAGGCCTGGAATGGAAAGGTCATCTATCTTATCTATACGAAAGGTATTTGATTCCACATAAGTGACTATGGGGGCTAGGATTCAGTTGAGGCCACTAGGACAACCCTTAGTGGTGGCCAAAGCCTATGAAGATTCCTAGAGGACAACTCATGACGAGTTGTGTGACGACACTTTGTCTAGGACAATAGTTGGTACTTGTTTATTGTGGGTATGGTTTTCATAACATACCTGATGTGACCACAACTAGTATTTGATTCTGTGTGTATGGTTCTCATAACATACTTGTTTTGCTTTATTTATGGAAGCAATGTGACCATATAGAGTTGTACTCGTGTTGTATTAGCATGGTATATGAGTTGTACTGGTGTTGTACATGTGATTGGTGGTTTCAGTTTGGTTCATTTTTGTGTTAGTCTGTGTCTAATGGTAGATGGTCTTGGTTAGGATTCCTTGTTACTATCTCCTAGCACGGGGGGTAGGCCTTTGGGTTCCACTTGGTTGGGTGGTGTGCACCTAAATCCATTGGGCTATCTTCATGTTCTTGTGGATGAGACTTCCAGTTGGAGAACTCATTGGTTTCAGTATCAGTTCTTGCTTTATTTCATTTTAGTGGATCTTGTATTATTTTACCCCTCAGTTGTTTTCGAGGTGGAGGTTGTAATTGTAACTATATTTATTGGACTTGCCTCATTCGGGGAATGAGTGTTGTAACCTTATTTTTTAATGAATGGTTTATTGAAATAGAAAGTTATCTTTATGGTTGATGTAAATTATCTTATTGGAATGTATGTGCTTAAATTATTAATTAAATGAATGGTATGGTTTAAGTTCTATTTTTTTGTTGAGGTTCTATATAACCTCTATCTTGTAACCTTAGAGATTGTTGGCAATGTTAGTGAACTTGCATGTTCTTTGTACTTATGCAAAAAAAAAATTAGCCTGTTTAAGTTGTTGTTGTAACTTCCTCTAGGGTTGCGTGGTGGGGCGTTACACCTATTCTTGTGGATGTGAGAGTAAAGAAAGAAAGGTTTGTAACTACATAGATAGATAAATTTGATAAAAAAGTGAAGAAGCATGGTGGCAGTGTGTTGGGACTGATGACAAGGGTACAAGGATAGCTTGTTGTTAAATGGGTAAAATGTTGAGTTTTGGAGATTTCAATGAACCTGACTAGAAGATTGTTTTCAAATTGCCATTGTATGAATGTTAAGAGTCTTTGTAGTGCCTTGGTGGAGATTTGTTGTTATTTTGCAAGATTAAAGGTTTGAAAACCTTGAGGGTGAGTTGGTACCTATTAGGCTGAATTATTATGAAGAAGAGTTCTTTGACTCAAAATTGACATTTCCATTGTTGTGTGTCTTCTCCACCTTGACTCTGCATCAAAGCACAACTAAATTTATCATTTCAAAGCAATTTTTTTGATGCATTTTTCAAGCAGTTCAAAGAAATGTGTTCTCATGGTGATGGAATTCCATGACAATCCATCACCATAGGCATTCATCACGGTGTTCCATCACCATGAGACCACATTTATTTGAGGCATATTTCCAAACAATTCACTCCCTTGTCTATGGCTTGTCATGGCATTCCATCACCATGAGACCACTTTTCTTTGAGGCATTTTTTCAAAAAGTTCAATGGCTTGTCTATGTTATTTCTTACTATTATGCTTTGATAGATTTTTTCCAAGCATCCATAGCTTGTTCGAAATCATCTATTTTAGGCTTTTAGACATAGCGAGAAGGCAATGAACTATTTGATAAAATTCTTTGGTAGACATATATGAAAAATGTCATAGCATAGACAAGGGAATGAACTATTTAAAAAAATGCCTCAAAGAAATGTGGTCTCATGGAATGCCATGACAGGCTAAATCAATTGTTAGCTACTCCTAGTTATTAGTTATGCAATGTGAAGTAATTGCATAACTGCTTAGGTTGAATTTGTAAAAAGCTATATTATAATTGAAATTTTTTCATCTATCAGCATATAGTTATTCATTATGCAATGTGAAGTGATGCTTTGAGTTTGAAAGATGTGCAATGCATGAATATAAATTACAAAAATCTATTTCCCACATTTCGTTAGTTAAACTCTTTATTTTATTTGCTCTCTATATCTCTATGTTATGGAAATGCCTTTTGATTTCAAAAAAAGATAGTTATTTCAATAAAATTGGTCTCATAGAATGCCATGATAAGAAAATGCAATTGGAAGTCGCTCCTAGTTATTAGTTATGCAATGTGAAGAAATTGCATAACTGCTTAGGTTGACTTTGTTCAAACCATATTTTAATTAAACATTTGGCATCTATCAACATCTACTTATTAGTTATGCAAAGTGAAGTAATGCTTTGACTTTGAAAGATGTGCACTGCAATGTAATCAACGACATGAATATAAACTACAAAAATCCATTTTTTACAATTCATTAGTTAAAATATTTATTGCATTTTCCCTCTATATTTCTATATTCTATGTAAATACCTTGCAATTATATTTAAAAGGCTTAATAGGAGAGTTAGGTGGTATTTGCAAAATCAAGTTGTGAATGAATGGTAATTAAGAGAAAAATTGGCAAATTTCCATCTTAGAAGTCTAACAAAGGGTAGTTATGGTGGTTGATCAGCTCAAGGGGTAGTTGAAAGGTGGTATCAAGATATTTTTCTGTAATACCCTGAGTTGAGGGTTGATTTTGTTCAGTTTCTAATAAGAAAATATACATGAAAAAGTTGATCACTAGTTTTGTTTGTTTTCCTAAATTTTCTACCTTGCACAAGCCCATACAACTTTGGATACTTGATTGCATATGTTTTTAATATCTTTGCATCTATTCCGGAGTTTTAAATTCACCGTTGGTGTGTGTGGCATCAAAAAACTTGGTTACTAGTCTATTTTTTGTGTTAGGGGTTTTGAGGGCAACACCATGACACATTAGCCAATCCACCTACTATTCTAACCCTATTTCTTGATGGATTGGCCTGTACCATGATTAGTTTGGTGTATGAATACTTTTGAGGCCAAAAGAATGAATAAACTCAGTGGGGTGTGAAGTTCTAAGTTTGTTCAGGGGTGTTTTCACCATGAAAGTAAGGAACTCAAGTATTGAATCTAAGAAATACTGAAAGGAATGACATTGTGAGTGTCTTTTAAGTTAGGGAAGAGGTATTGTGGGCTTTTTGGACCTTTGGAAGGATTGGGGGAGGTTTGGAGTTATGAGTTTCTTTAAAACCCTTGTTTTTGTGAAGGTTTAGGACGATTTGTGACTAGAGGAATAGAACAAGTTCTCGGGGATCTTAAAATGGGAGAATCTTGAGTTTGGTGAGAATCCCTAAGATTTTTTCAAGTTTCCTTGGTTTGGAGGTGAGCTTGTGAGGGGGTTCCTTTTAAATTAGGCCTAATTGGGAAGCCTCAAGCGAGGGAGGTGTATTGAAAGTTCATGTTGGTCCAAAATAGTTACTATTGGTTTTGGCATATGTTATGTAACCCTGAAAAGGGTATCTTAATCCACCTTTAAATGGTCAGGTGTTTTGGAAAGGTTTGGAGAAATTAGGCTTGGACCGGGTTTTGAGTTTGGTGCAGGAGCACCTACACACATCATCAATTTTTTTATTTGAATACATCAATAGGGAAATGTTAGTGTATTTAGGTTTATTTTGTCTAATAAGCTTTGAGAGATCAAGCATAATGCAAATAAAGGGTGTTTTGTGTCTTAGAAGTCAATTAGAAATCATATAAGTTGTAAAATGCTGACAAAGCAACTTTAACACAAACAAATGTAATTAAGGGACCAGCTAATCCCAAGATTGGTTATGGGTGTTGGGGAGAATATGGTTGGAAAATTATTTAAAAATCCTTACCAAGTCTCTAATGAGAGAGTGGAAGAATTTTTGTAACAATTTTACACAATAAACACCACAATTTTGAGCAATTTTCTAGAAAATATTGTTTTCTTGATCTTTTTGAGTGTTATACAAGCACATACAAGTTATTCATGGTCTAATAATTTTAGAGGATGTGTCTATATTTTTTCTAATTCATTTATTTTTTATTTGGTTTCTTAACTCTTTGTTTGTAGAGTGAACCAACACAAACAGTGACTATCCCAGTGTTGCTAAATCAAGGGTTTGAGGGGAAATTTATGATATAACAATCAATCCAGCTATTTTTTGCTACTGTATCTCAGTGGATTGACTGAAAAAATGTTATAATAAGTGTTTCAACTAATTTTGGTATAAGGATTCATAATTATGTGGTGTTTTTGTGTCTGTTCTAAGACTGAACAAGGGTTTTCCAACATGGAAGTGAGGAACCAAAGAGAGGTTTTTAAAAATTAATGCCTATAAGGGTTATGCAAGGGTTTGATAAGTCTTTTTAGAAGTATTTTGAGGTGTTTGGGGATTTGGAAGTGTTGAGAGAGGTCTGGAGTTGTATTTTTCTTTAAAACCCTTGATTTGTGAAGGTTAAGGAAGGTTTCTTGGGTTTTGTGAGTTAGAGACTCTGTAGACACAAACTAATGAAAAAATTTGAGGTTTGGAACCATGACCTAAGACTGTCCAAGGTGTTTGGATAGATACCTAAAGTTGGAAGGGTGGTCCCTTTGGAAAAAAAGGCTAATTATTAAGCCAACATTGAAGCAGGTGTGCTGAAAGTCTATGTCGGTCCAAAAGAGTGACCACTGATTCTTTGGTATGTTGTGTAGCCCTGAAAAAGGTATCTCAATCCATCTTGTAATTGTATAGTGTTTTGGAAAGGTTGGGAGAAATCAGGCTAAAACCGAGTTTTGAGTAGTATAAGAATAACCAGTCACAAATGTGAGTTTTGGAAACCTTGATGAATCTGACTTAGGGATTGTTCTCAATTGATTCAATTGTCATTGTATGAATGTTGATGGTATTTTTAGGGCCTTTCTGGAGTCTTGTTGTTAACTTTCAAGGTTGAGGAGTTGAGACCCTTGAGGATGGGTTGATGCCTATTAGGTTGAATCATTCTGAAGAAGAGTTCTTGATTGAGAATTGACATTTCCATTGTTGTGAGTCTTCTCCACCTTGGCTCTGCATCAGAGTGCTACAAGGGTGGATTTTTGGGTAAGATTTTGAATGAATATTTTAGTTTTATGGGGATTTGAGGTTGTGTAGATTGCTCAAAATAGGTTGTATTAATCTTGTTAGGAGCCTCTTAAAGGTAGGTTGTCAGTCTAATTAGGTTTGAGCCTCCTTGCCTCTGCATCGGTGAGACACAAGTAATTGAAGCATTCCAAAGGATACAAACCACCATGAATGGATCTTATTTATACAATACGCTTTAGATTGGGCTTATTGAGCATTCGACAATAATTAATTAAGCATTAGATGTAAAAAAAATCCATTCCTACAACATTCAATCAAGAAACTTACACGATACGCATGATAACATCATTCAAGAATGTCAATAGCAAAATAAGAGTTTCTTTAATCAAAAATCTGAAAGACTATACAATGATATATATTGATAAAAGTATATAAATATATCCAAAAAAACCATATAGGCTTACTACAAATGAGCCATTTGGACATAAAATATCACGTATATATATCAATAGTACAAAAAATATGTTCCAAAATTCCACATAGGCATACAACAAACAACACTAATACATAGTCATTTTCCTCTAGGGGAAGGGAATAGATCTTGTGCTGCCTTCGAAATTCGGCTGGATGGAGTGGCTGTTGCTTGTCTTGTCTTTTGAACACACCCACTACTCCTCCTCTCTTCACTCCGGACCTTCAACTGATACAATTAACATTAAATATGTTAAAACATAGAAATTGAATTATGGAATGGCATATAAAAAAATATAATCACATACCGCATACATATAGTCATCATGCACATTTAAAGCATCGCCATGTCCATGATCTGGAGTGACAACCACTTGTAGCAACCATGAAGATAGAAATTAAACTACATAAAATTATCGTGAAATTTTTCTATAATAGACCATGAAAGAGAAAACATAATGTCAAATCAACTAATATATTCACTACCTCACTCAATGGATCAGAATTGGCTATTGTTGCAGCAACTCCATGGTCCATCGTGCCACCAACATCACCAGGGCTATCTCTTGTCAACAACTGCAAATGAAACAATATCTCAGGTATCATGTTGATATAGGAGAACATAATGTGACACTATCAAGGAATACTTGAATGCAATATTTGTGTTTCTCTTCAATTTTTAAAATTTGTATATACACAAAATTATGAAAACTAGCTAACATAGATTTACAACCCTATTAATGAATAAAGGCTACTTGAGTGTATGTTGTTTGAGGATATGGATCATGATGTGTTGAGGAAGAAGGTGCACCAGGAAACCATTTAAAATCGAAAGCATGTTATGAGAAAATCATTCAAATATAACATTCAACTATTCAAATGCAATAATAATATCTTTAATACTAGTTGTATACCTGTGTACAAATCGTCGAGAATGTATAAGGGTCTATAGGAATAGAGAATCCCTCGTGAACAATGCAACTCTGAAATTTCATCATATCAAAATTCTACTAATTTAGTTTTTCTTAAATTTAAAAATATATTTTAATAAACAACATTAAAATAACTTGCTAAATTTTACCTCAGTCTCAATGCCGAATGTATCATTCAAAATATCATTTGTGAAAGCTATCGCCCCTGCAACTGATGTAGGTTGTGTAGCTGCATCACGAGCACCCTGATAATTGTACGTACAAACAACACCACAAGCACCACAATGGTGGGGTGGAGCTCGGGGCCTACACATCTCCTCCACACCAGGCTCTACTAGAGGACTCACACACTGTAAAATGGTCTAGGTGAGTGAGCCAATCGACTTCATTGTGTCCACCTCTACACTGTCCTTAACAATGGAAGGAACAAAAACATGCTCCACCATGGGTCTTCCCAAGACTCTCAGTGCCAACTGTGGATTACGTCGTGTGAAAGGTCTATCGTGTGTCGAGCCCCCACCTTTACCCAGAAAGTCTAAGATATCAAAATAGTTTGGCATTTTATTGAGGAAAATCTCGCAATAGATTTTCCTCAAAAAGTATTGCAGCACCTCATGGTTATTGCATGGAGGTTGGTCAAATACCATCCACCACCGCTCCTAGAATTTGTTTCTAATTAAATCATGGTGGCACCAATGGATGGGGAGCCTCCTGCATGCATGGGACAAACTTTCCTTGGTTTTTTGGTCTTTAAATGGGCACATAACTCAGCTTTGCTAATTTTTAGTTTTTTAACATCTGCATATGACAAACCATTAGCATAAAATTGTCTCATCTCATCTCTCTTAGTTGACCAAAAATTCATTTTCTCGCTCATTTCTCCTACATGAGTTAAAATTGACTTCAATGATTCAACAATCCCTCTCCTATAAGGGTGGGTTTCGACATGCTCGGTTAATCTTTCAATTTTATTTTGAATATTTTCTTGTGTTCCTTGAGGATGCCTATGAATTGATGGAGGGTTTCAGGTTGTTCTTGTATAGGAGTCTCTTGATGAGGGGGTGATTGTGAATTCTCAATGTTTTGAGGTGGAGATTCATTCCCTGACAATTAGAACAAAGTTTTATTATAAAATCTATTTAAAGTTGTATTCCAAATCAAATTCAAAATAAATAGAATAAAAATACACACCTCTTTGCAATCTTCGACCTCTCCAATGTGTTGGTGGCATCCTCATGGAAAATGGCAAGCTAAGGATGCAAATAATGGAAGAGATTTGGTGAGTGTGAGTTGCAAACCTGAAATCTTCCTTCTCAAGCCACAGGTTGAAGACAAAATGAGGGTTCCAAACCCGACTTTTGCATTTTATTTCTAAAAATAAATTTGGCACATGACAAATTTGGCATGCGCTAAAGGCCTTATTTCAAGGTTTTTTTGATCATTTTTTCAATTTGGCACCTAAATTGTGTTACAAATTGGTGCACTAACCCTTAGGTGTAAATATGTAGATCTATGTTTGACATTTTTGTACATGTTACTCAATAAATTGATTAATTATTATTTAATTATCCTAAAGTTAAGGAATGCATAGGAAATTAACAACCATTTGCATAAAAGAGGAAATTGATCTTTGTGTTTCCACATCAATATTTTCTAGTTGGAAATTGGTTATGAGTTGGAATCTTAAGCAATTAAACATAAATAAATTTTTTACTTATCAAGTTTGAATATATAATAATGGCAATAAGAATAATTTAAAAAAAATTATTTTAATTAATAATCTTACAAGAATGATTTTTCAAGAAACAAATTCTTAATAAATTACATTTGCAAAATTAAATACAAATTAAATATTTAAACAATTAGTTTTATTACTAATAATGATTTTTCTCCTTGAAAATAGTAATTATATATGTATTTTAGTTTTATAGTTGTTAGGCCTAGATGCACATCTATATATGATGTTTCTGTCTAGTTTAATCAATGAATTGATTGATTATTATTTAATATTTGAAGATAAATATGGATACTAGTACATGGAAAACTTCAAGTTCTAGATTAAATAATATTTATAAAAAGTATGGAACATTAAAGAATTCTTATTTTTCATAGAGTTAATAGTGACCCCTTTAATTACTATTATTGAATAAAAAATTTAATTAGTAATATTGAATAATTTTTATTTTTTTGAAAAAGTTAGTCTATAAATTTGGGTATGCCATATTTGTTGCAATTGTTGTGTGATAGTAGATAATTTATTACTTTCATGTTATTTTTTTTTATTATTTCTTATTTTGAATATTAGTTATGATGGTCATCACCAATGATTTTTTCAAAAAAGAAAGATCTTTAATATAAGAATACTTTTTATAAATAATATTTAATCCATAATTTTGTAAATAAAAGCATTATTATTTATGTGGTTTATGGGGTAGTAGTAGTATATTAAAAATATCACAAGTAGTAGTAGGAAATTGAAAGTTAAAAATGTTAAATTATCATTGATTGATTCTAGTAAAAAGATGTTCTATAATTGGTGTATGAACAAAATTAGAAGCTCTTAGTTAAACCAAAATAATAAATGGATGGTCAAATAGAATAAGAAGAAATAGCAGTTAGAGAGGAAAGATGTTCATAGCACAATTGAAGACTAAATTACAACATCTTTTATGGAAAATGAATAAACAAATCTCATGAGAGAAAGGATGCGATAGCATGATACACATATTTTGTGAAATTAGAATAATTGAATTAAAAGGTATTCCTTGTTTTGTGGGGAAATAATGATTTATTTGACTTCAAAAAAGATATTGTACTAAAATCATTGGAATAAAAAAGGAAGCATTAAAAGTAGCTAAGTATATGTGCAAAACCAATAAAGACAATGTAAAACTAGAAACAATTAATGGTATTTACAATGGGTTCACTAAATCTATTTATTGATATGCTAACATTATATAGTGGGGAGCGAGGAACTTTTTTTTTGGAGCACCTGAGCCGAAGCAGATGTATACACAACACACAATCGACATAATCACCATCTGGAAGATTTGAAGCATGGTAACCAAAACACTCCTAGGTTGTAGGACATGCAATAATAAATGTTATAAAATCCATGGAAAATAGTAAAACTTATTATTTCTTCGAAAATACGTTGAATTATAAAGTTATGAAAAATGCCATGAGATTTATAAAATTTCCCTATATCCCTGTAGGCCAAAATAGTTTCTTTTGTGTCTTCATTCTTGTGGTTATAAATGAAATATGTGTTCAAAAATATTTTTCCACTAAACTGTATATTCAATGACTACAATTATCCAGATATGCACCTAAAAAAGCAACATGCTCATTAGCAAAAAAAGATTACATGTTTATGAATTACATAGGATGTCATTGACTATGTTGGTTTGTCTATCTGGAAAGGTACATTCTTGGTATAAATTACATTCTATTGTAAATAAAGCAAGATAATTAATTAATAATATTTACAATCAGTTCACGAAATCTATTTATTGATAATTGAAAAGTTATGTACTTAGAGATACTATTGGTGCTCAACAAGAGCAAACAAAAAATTGGATGAACTTGTTGGACAATGAAAGAATATGAAATAGACAATTTACAATACAATAATTTTATTAAATTTCTATTGTATATGTGCAACATTATGAAGGAGAAAATATAGATATAGAACAAAAGAGGTTACCAATACTTTTTTTAAATAGGAAGAGAGAAAATAGAACATTTTGAATACACGGGATCCTACCAAACAATTGTGTGTAAGCAATCTATTGAAAATTTTGAAAAGAGAGCTATGGAAACAATGAAAAATACAATGAATAGAATAGAGTATTTTGTTGGTGGACAATTGGATGTGAGAATTTATCTGTTCAAGTATATAAGCAACAAAAAACATATGACGATAGAAGCCAAAAAAACTAAACCCACGCTCTTTCTCCTCCCTGCCATATTGGCATCATGAAGCCTCGTGGGCTCTAGCCAAATCCCTGAACAAGCAAGATAGGTAAGTTCCATGGAAAATCTCAAGGACTATTATCATATATCACACAATAACAAAAATAGAGAAATTATAAAACACCTATTAGAAAAACACTTAAGAATCAAAAGTAAGTGATAGATGGTTGGAAACACACATTAAACAGGTTGAAACAAGACAAGCAATGTAGGTAGCACTTCAGTTGTTAATTGAAGGTTCAAGCTACATTATCTAGCTCTAAATATTATAGAAAAACAGAGAAATTGTAAAAGAGTTTTTAGCAAAAAAATTAAGAAGTTTAAAGTACGGAAAATAAAAGAGGAAAAATATGATAAATAGTAGATTGTTAAGTAAAAACAAGAGAAATTAATAGTGTGATACATATTGAAACAAGCAAGTTGTGTAACATTTGGCTTGTCAATTGATTCAAGCTACATTATTTTGTACTAAGTATGATAGGAAGAAAGGGGAATTGTAAAAGAGTTATTAGGAAAATAGTTAAAAAAACAAAATGACAAAAGATGTGAACAATAAATTAATCACTCTAATTTCTCTACTTTTCTTCAATATTTATTAGGGTATGTGTAGGATCATGATGGGCCAAAAAGTGGCAATGAGAAAAAATCACATTTTGAATTGGCTCAAAAATGTGGAAATGGCCTAGTTGACTTTTCTAGGTTCGGGTAACAATACTTCTACCTGAACCAAAAACCAAAAGTAGTTTCCACAAATCGGATATTCGATTTGTGGAAACTGTATATTAAAAAACAACTGACTCTTCAATTTCTTTTTTCACTGTTTGATGCGGGTGCAAGAGGTGAATCCCAAATCCGATATTTGATTTGAAAGGTATGTATTTATTTTTTTCGATCTTGTAATCAATTTTTCAATAGATTTTGTTAAGTTTAATTAGGTTTTATTTAAAAAAATTCAAAAATATGGTTTTGTATTGTTTTTTTTTTTTAAAACTACAATTTACATTGATTTTTTATTAAAACTTAATGATTTGAAATGGATCTTGATTAAAAATTAGTGTTGTTGATGTATTTTTATCAAAAATAAGAGTTTGTTATTGATTTTTGTCAAAAAGTATGGTTTCTTTTGGATTTTTACTAAAACCTAGGGTTTTTTTACAATAATTTCATTTATATTGTGTAATTTCAATTAGTTTAATTAGTTTTTAACTTTAATTAGGTAGTATGGCTGTGAATGTAAATCGACAAAGTCCAAATGCTCCACCACCTCCATAGCCAAATGCTCCACCACCTCCGTAGCCACCAATTGAAGACTTAATTGGTGAAAAATTGGGGCAATTGAGGGGAATTTGTGAAATTTATCAGACAATGCCTCAATTGAGAGATATACCAAACACATTGAGAGAAATAATTAAAAATATAGAAACCCTCTCCACCCAACATAATTATTTTTATTCGTGGCGAGAAGACATGAGGGAGTATTATCAATGTAGATTGTCTTACGATGATGTGAAAGATCTCCAAATAACCAAAGCCCAAATAGCCTCTTTATTCATTGACCCCTGCATCTGTTTTCCAGTGAATGTTAATAGAAAAAAACTTTCCATAAAATGGTGCATGCATAGGGAGATTGTTGCTAACTTTTGGGATCGTTGGTGTATGGTTTTTGATAAACCATCGAACAATAATTCCGACATACCATTTTGCTTTATTAAAAAATTATATGTTGAGTTTGTGTTAGGGCATCATGTCAATTACTTTGACATTAAACCCTTCTAGGGCGTCGGTGGAGGTATGCCCCAGGATAGACCAGGGGCAGTTAGAGTAGTCCCACACCCAAATGTTCCCCTTCCTCCCCTTCCTCTGCCACCTCCAATATATCATCCAGATATTATCGAGGATGCATCCACACAGACTATTCAGGCTATTCACTCTTTGAGTGGTCATTTGGTTTCGCATTCTTCTATAGTAGCTCAGCCACATTTTGGTTATGTTGGTGAAAGCTCCAGTGCTACTGCATCATCCTCCTCAGGTCCACATATTTGTGTGCCACATGCTTGCACTATGTGATACCATATATGCTTGGGTCCTCTTGTACAGCCTGCTGAGCATCCCTTGG
Organism: Sequoiadendron giganteum; assembly: GCA_007115665.2. NCBI lineage: Eukaryota > Viridiplantae > Streptophyta > Pinopsida > Cupressales > Cupressaceae > Sequoiadendron > Sequoiadendron giganteum. The sequence continues at coordinate 146,621,018 of CM021104.1, forward strand.
ACACTTCTAATTATGACCTCCATGATGTGGACATTATAGATCAGTCGCAGGCAAGTGGAGTGCACCCTACAAAGTCCTCTCCTGCTAGAGAGGGAGATGCTAGAATAGTGACACAGGTAAGATTTAAGTTGTAATTTCATAACTTGCATTTGTTTTTAAATGAATATTAATAAGAGATAGTATCAAGTACTAATATTTATTTACATGGTCTATTTAACTGTTGATGTCTGAGGAGGAGCTTGCATGGGTGACTGATAGAAACTTTAGGGCCATTTCATTTGGATTGGACACACACGCAGTATATATTTTTGCACTCACTCATTTACATTGTATATTATATAATTGCTTGTCATTTGAATTGTCATTAATTTCATAATAGCTTATATGTTTATCTTGTTTTCCTCCTGTAGGAATTACCCAATGTGAGTGAGGTGCAGCCTTGTCCAAACTATGGAGGCACAAATCTAGATAAGGGGAAGGTAATTGAACTCAAATTGGATTGAATTAAGATTTTTAAGATCTTATATTGATTATACATACGTCGACATAGATTGGTAGTTTCATATGTACTTGTCAATTTTAATTACAGGCAATTATGAGCTTTACAAATATGTTGACAAGGGACACACCGCCTAGAGGAGTAGTTATTGGAACACCTCAAAGAGTAGGTGTTGAAACCCATCAAAGAGGAGGTGTCGAAACACCTGAAGGAGATAAAGAAAAAGATCAACCTAAAGAGGTACATGTGCTTATTTTATTTTGTGTTTGGTAAATAAGTTCTTATTACCAATAATCATATGCTAACTTGGATCAATTTTATGTTTTTGTTCACATATATAGATTGGCATTTCAAAAGTTGATTTGGTATATTCTAGGACTCTTGACCCTTTGAAGAGATGTATATTTCAGGTAATCAAGAGTTCAATTAAAATTCAATGTATATTGATTTTGATTTTAATTATTCAATTTTAAATTATATAGTATAACTAATCTCAATTGTGGTTTGAATTTTTCCTATGCAGCTACCTTTAGAGCCAACGAGTGCTTCAAAGAGGATCCATTTTGATGATCCACCAGTAGTTTAGGATGAGATAGACATTTTGGCATATAAATTTTGAATACATATTGAGATGGCATATGCCACATTTTGTAAAACTTTGTTTGAGTTGGTGTTGATGCCATTTTTGTATATGGACATACACTTGATTATTGGATATAATTTGATATATAGAAGTTGATAATCAAAATTTAATTTGTTCCTCATGTGCATGATTAAACTCTTTGAAAATTTTATCTTGAGCAATGGTTAAATATCAATGTACAATAGCTTAAAACTGAATGGTTATATTATGTAGTTTATATTTATATCACTGATTACATTACATTACACATCTTTCAAACTCAAATAATTAATTCACATTGCATAACTAACAACTAGATGTTCATAGATGAAATTTTTTCAATTACAATATAGTTCTTACAAAGTCAACCTAAGTAGTTATGCAATTACTTCATATTGCATAACTAAAAACTATGAACAGTTGTCAATTGCATTTGATTGTCATTGAATTCTATGAGACCACATTTCTTTGAAGTTTTTTTTCAAATAGTCCACTACCTTGCCTATGCTACCACATTTTTCATACATGATAGCGATCACATTAAGTTGTAATAAATTAAATTATAGCCTATGGCTATTTAATTTATACTCATTTTATTTAAATGGATGAGGCTGACTGATAGGGTAGGGTTGGATGGAATAATCATTGTTCCATGCTCTGGGTCATTCTCGCAAGATCTCCTTGGTGTCTTACTTCATCACCTTAACCTTTAGGACCTTCTTCATGTTTAAGTACCCCTGGTTCTCCTGGCCAACCCCACTACCATCACAAATCAACCTACCAAGTCAATCTTGGTGAAATGTCTCTAACTCTTCATTAGCCCTTAATCTACCCTAAAGACTAACATTCTCCAAGAACTAAAGTCCTTAATCTACCCTTAATCAGTAAAATGAGTTCCAAAACTCATTAAGCCTTTCCACTCCTTATCCTCCTGATCAAGACACGTTCCTAAGCCTCTAACTCTATCTCAATGGTCAAAAGAAATGAACTAACTACAAAAGAATGCTTGAACCAAAGAAACTAGCTACCTACTATTCCAAACAATGCTTGGAATAAAATTGCACTACATTCTACACAATTCATAGTGTCAGGATCACTCCATTAACACACAATTCAAAGCAAAAACCAAAAAAATTACACAAATTTATCACTGTCTTCTCTTGTAATCATAAATTTCCAATAATTCAAAAGCTTCCAACCTTCCTCTCAGGTCGAGGCACACCCTATATAGGTTAGAAAAAGTATTTATGCCTCCCCTTGGCCAGACATTGTAGTTACCTTGTGGCAAATTTGCAAAAATGTACCATTTTGCACTTTTTGCCAATGTCTAGTAAACTGAGTTTCTAATCTCATCAGTAAAATGAGTTCTGAAACTCATTAAGCATTTCCACTCCTTATCCTCTTGATCACTCCTAATCAAGACATGTTACTAAGCCTCTAACTCTATCTCAATGGTCAATATGACCTTCAAGGTAACACATCAGAAACAAAAATTCATCCTAGACTTCCTAATTGCCTAGTGTTTTCTAGGTGCTCCTGCACCACCGACCTTCCTTGATATTATTTTGTAATTTATTATTTTCAAGAGAGGCCAACCTCCTTGAAGAGTCACCCTATTTTGTATAAATATGAGGTGGTGTTTGTTCATTTCCTCAATCAAGTTCATTCAGCATAAATTGCAATCCAAGCAAACATTTGCACTTGACCAGCAGTGCTTCATCTTGCAGCAGTAGGCCAATTTGAAGGAGAAGCACCCAAATACATCGAATCGCTCTGAGCTGCATTGGAGCGACGTTTTCCCTTAAGAGTCCAAAGTGCTAAAAGGAAGCAAACTTTGATAGACTATTTATCAGAAACTGTGATGCTTACAGACTCTTCATCTAAGGATATGGGATCATGTTGAGACCATCTACAATAACCTCTCTCGGTTTTTGCTATCTCAAAGGCGTTTTCCCGTGGTGATGAGTTTTCAGTTGAGGGAAAAGTTGCCAAATGCAAGCAATGTAAAGTTGCAAAGTGGTGCAATTTTCATTCTCAAACTTGTACGACCCAATGGACTATTCCAACACATCTGGATGGGTACATTTATGCTAGGTATGTTTCTCTTTTGCACCCAAATACGTCGATTCGCTCCGAGCTGCATCGGAGCGACGTTTTCCCTTAAGAGTCCAAAGTGCTAAAAGGCAGCAAACTTTGACAGACTATTTCTCAGAAACCATGATGCTTACAGACTCTTCATCTGAGGATATGGGATTGTATTGAGACCATCTAAAATAACCTCTCTCAGTTTTTGCTATCTCAAAGGCATTTTCCCATGATGATGAGTTTTCAGCTGAGGGAAAAGTTTCCAAATGCAAGCAGTGTAAAGTTGCAAAGTGGTGCAATTTTCATTCTCAAACTCGTATGACCCAACAGAATATTCCAACATGTTCAGATGGGTACGTTTATGCTAGGTATGGTTCTCTCTTGCACCCAAATACGTCGATTCGCTCTGAGCTGCATCAGAGCGGCATTTTCCCTTAAGAGTCCAAAGTGCTAAAAGGCAACAAACTTTGACGGACTATTTCTCGAAAACTTTGATGCTTACAGACTCTTCATCTAAGGATATAGGATTATGTTGAGATCATCTACAATAACCTCTCTCGGTTTTTGCTATCTCAAAGGTGTTTTCCTGTGGTGATGAGTTTTCAGTTGAGGGAAAAGTTGCCAAATGCAAGCAGTGTAAAGTTGTAAAGTGGTACAATTTTCATTCTCAAACTCGTATGACCTGATGGACTATTCCAACAAGTTTGGATGGGTATATTTATGCTAGGTATGGTTCTCTTTTGCACCCAAATACGTTGAATCGCTTTGAGCTGCATCGGAGTGATGTTTTCCCTTAAGAGTGCAAAGTGCTAATGTCAATGAAATGTGGGGGTAGAAATATTTAAGGTTGGATCAAGATTGTGCAAGTCCTAGCTCTTGCTCAATCAACTTGAATCAATTACATGGAAAATGAAATTCACAATGAACTTTTTACTTTTTTGTTTTTCAAAAAAGTTGGAAGCCACTGTAATTTGTTATATATAAATGGTAGATATTACAAAACCTGAATCAAATGAGCATACCGATAGGAAAGAGCCAGAAAGAAAACCTCTGGTTGTAGCTCGATTAAGTACAATGGTAGACATTTGAACCATATTTCAAAAAATATCACAATAAATAGATTATGCCTATACACAGTTATGACCTTTTTATATTGTTTCATATTTCAAAATTCAATTTTTACAAAATTTTCCTATTTGAGGCATTCAAGGCACAGTCTTCCACAAGAGTAGTATGTTGTCATTATCATTTTTGAGTAGTGCCTATTTGACAAGCACCTGTACAAACCATCAAGGTAGCTGTTAAACTACATACAATAGAAAATATGCTTAGAATAACCAATCGATATTATTGTAATTTGTCACATACATCTCTGAAAGGATCAAAGTTGCCTATTGTTGCAGTAGGTCCATGAGCAATCGTGGCAGGAATATCACAAAAATTTTCAAATGATAAGTCTATATTGTAACAACAAAAAATATGCTTAGACTAGCAAATCCATATTAATCTAAACATACTGAATGATGATGAATTGATAATGCAAACTATAAAAGATGCTTTGAATAACCAATCTATATTAAAGTAATATGTCACATACCTTTTTGAAAGGATCAGCGTTGGCTATTGTTGTAGCAAGTCCATGATCAATCGTGCCAAGAATATCACAGAATTTGTCAAATGATATATCTATATTGTCACAAAAAAAAGAGGCTTAAGCATTGTACTTTCCATTCTTGAATATGCTATTCAAGTGTGCCTGAAGGGTCATCTCTTTGCTTAAGAGTATCTAATATTGCTTCATGATCAGCATTACTAAGTGTCCATAGTTTTTTTTTCTTTGGTTTGGCATGATGCTTCAACAACTTAACATTTGTTGATATAACAAGGTGTGAATACATGAGAATGGTCTTGTGTTTCTCGTAGTCTTCAAATGTAGGTATGCCATTCTTTCTAATCATGTATGTTCACAACCAAATTCTTGCAACCACAACTGAACCTGTAGGATACACGAACCCATCATCATCTTCCATTGATTGTGTTAACTTGTGCTTTACCCACACATATTGAGCCAACCAATATTTCGATCTCTCTTCATTCCCCTGCGATGCAACAACTGCAAAAACATGTCCTGGATGTAGTAGATCTGAAAGCTGGTTGTAATCAAGTGAACTTTCCATTGTGTACTTTGTCATGGATATAGTTTGAGATAAAGGAGTTAGATATTTTGGAACCCATGTATCCACCCACTCACTTGACTCACATTGATCCCACTTGTATTGAATACAACTCTGACAAAAACAAGCCAACTATCATGTCCAAATGGTCCATGTGCTTACATCTGAGCTTTGAAACGAATGCATCTTTGAAGAATCTTTGATTGTATGAAAATCCAATCTACCTCCCATTGTACCCTCCTCAACCAACCAAAAGAATCTGTGCACTGTTGAATCAAGTATCCCTCCCTATGACAATGCTAAACTACACCAATCAACAATAGAATGTGCATCACTGAATTTTGCTCCTGAAATCTTCAATTGCTCCTTAACTAGAGCTCTTTTTACACAGGCACCTACTCCATCATGCTCCCCTTTCCCATGCCCAGCTTCAAAAAAACTCCAAATATTAGGTACACCCCTCTCTACATGCATTCTACTCAACTAATAAAACATATGAGCATTCTTGAATTGACCTGTATAGTTATCTAACCAAATGAGATGTCAGCCCAGTGCTATATCATGCTCCTGTAAGAACTCAAAAAAATTCTCGAAACAATGTTGGACATACTCGGATGAGTGAGATCTATCATCACTCATATAAAAATGATAATCATCGATCCTCCTCTGTGCTATTAGGTGCATGTCTAAACGTTATGTGGACAAAAATAGCAATCTGAATAGAATTGTAATACTGAGATTGTACCTCATTTTGTGGTTGCAATGTGTATTTTTCAGAAAAATCAACCACTGATATAATAGTGCCAATCGGAAAAGATTCCTTACATATCTTGAATTGTTGATCCAACAACTGAGACCTATGACTATGACTTACATATTTGTAGAAAAGATTGTCCTTAAAATCTGAAATAAAATCAGCAACACTACATTCTTTTGTAACTAACTCGCATCTAGAACCTTCACCTCCACTCTGCAAAGTATATTTGACTATCTCATATGTCTTTTTCTCAACAAGATTATTTCCAAATTCATGTTCTGAACCCTCATGAAAACATTGAACAAACTTTGACAAGCCACCACATTGTGAGCACTTCGCATTTAAACAATCATTTCTATAGAAAAAGGAACCATCATCCCCAAAACATAAAAATAGATCTAGCAAGTCCCTTGATGATTTCGGAAGATGCATTGCACCACACTTGTGCAACATTTCATTAGTATGCAAAGTAGAACGGATATAGCATAATAGTTCATGGTACATTGAAAATTCCACATGGTATTTGCAACAAGTATTACGAATCTTAAGAGGCACACAATAGAATGGCTTCAAACCTTCAAAATTTCTTTGCGAGATTTCCTTATTTGGATGTGTTTGATTAAATTTGTTGAACAACATTGTTTGGCTTGATTCCAAGAAATGTTTAGGATGTGGTGTATGGTCTCGACTGCCAATTCTTAACTTTAAAACATCCTTTGCATTGGGTGATACTCTAGAGTTATCATGCCAAAATTGCTGAATTGTCTGCTTTACATTATTGGGTAGCTTCTTATCAACACGTGTAAGCCTTCCAGAAAAAGCCCATGTATCATTTTGAAGAGGATCATTTATTCTTTCTCTTCTTGCAAGTGCTCTATCCAAATTTGTACGATTTAAGTCAAAATCAATACAAGTTTGTCTCATAAAGCGAGCCTTTTTCAATTGATGGCTTACTATGGCAGTGGTAATGACTCTCCGAGCAGCTCTCTTATCTTTTTCCTTGTTATTTTTTCCAATACACTTGAGAGAATTAAAAAGATTTTTGACAATAATAGAATTTTTTTCGGTCCTCTTGTTCAGATGAATCTTCAATTTGGCTAGCAAAGGTCTCATCTTTTGCATCTTTAGCAATTGTACAAAAAGTTGGCATTGCTCGGTCAATGTCTTATCACTAAAATATTGGTTGAAAAGTATTCTAGCCCACAACCGAATAGTTCATGTTGACCTCTTGCTTTCAAAATTGTTTATAATGTTATCATCAATTTAAACTAACCATTTAGGGGTCCTTGAAGGTCTTGAATCTGGAATACCTCTTTCTTCCACACAAGGTTCTTCATTTCTCGTGTAATCTGGTGAAACATAATTTACACTTGCTTCAATATTATGTTCAACATCTTCATTTCCAACATTTTCACCTTGAACATTTTCAATATCAATTTGAACAATTTCATTCCCAATTTCAATATCATGTTTAACATCTTCAATTCCAACATTTTCATTATCAATCTCAATATTTTCATTCCCAATTTCAATATCATGTTGAACATCTTCAATTCCAACATTTTCATTATCAATTTCAATATTTTCATTCCCAATTTCAATATCATGTTCAACATCTTCAATTCCAACATTTCCATTATCAATTTCAATATTTTCATTCCCAATTTTAATATCATGTTCTACATTTTCACCTTCAACATATTCAATTTCCTCATCACTCGAAAGACCATAGGGCTCAGGTTCACCAATATTTAACATACCTTGTCTTTTATTTTTATGACCTTCTCTATCTCTTTGTCTATATCCTTCAATTTGTTCTTTTGTCAGCTTTCTCTTACATTTTTGCTTCTGACGACTGCTGCTCCCCATTATACCAAATAAAAGATGCTAAAAAATAATATGTATGACAAATTTGAGTACAAGAATCTCCTAAAAGTTTATTTTTGTCTCTTCCTATCGGAAACCGTGTGTTTGTCACATGTAAAGTGTTGCAAATAGAATGCAAGGTCCGTTGGAATGCACAAAAATGACCCACATGGGGTTTCTCTATGGCCCACAAATCGGATATCCAATTTGTATAGACATGGTCCAAAGGGAGAGGGAGAGGGAGAGGGAGAGTGGGAGAGGGAGAGAGGGTTTAGAGTTGAGGGAGAGAGGGAGAGGGAGAGGGAGAGGGAGAGAGGGAGAGATAGAAGGAGAGGGAGTGAGAAGGAGAGGAGAGAGAGAGAGAGAGAGAGAGAGAGAGAGAGAGAGAGAGAGAGAGAGAGAGAGAGAGAGAGAGAGAGAGACTTCAGAGAGATAGAGGTGGAGAGAGCGAGAGGGAAAGAGATAATATTTAAATATTTTGTAAATTGGTAATGTATATATTTAATTATTTATGGATTAACTAAAATATTGAAATAATATTTAAATATTATACATTTAATAATATATTATATATTAAATACATAATTCGGTAAGAGATTACCATAAATTGTATATTAAATATATTACATTATAAACTTTATTGGATATTATATATATTAAATTATAAACTTAATTGCATTTTTAAATAATATATTAAAGATTGTATAAATTGTTTTAAAACTGATCTAAAAGATATCATATATCGAATTCAAATTAGATATCCGATCTAAATCGGATATCCGATTTGAATCAGATTTCCGATTTAAATCCGATATCTGATATTTTGACACAAAATTTAATGCCTTGGTATTAGGCTTGGTATTAGGCTCGGGATTTGGTTCGGACCTGCCAATCCTAAAAGTCAACACGTAAAACATGTTTAACAACTTACCTTGTTTTTCCAGACTTCACCCATGTGGCTGACGACTTTTATTTTACCTAAAATTGATAAAACGAAAAGGGTTTGTAAAGGAGCTTCTCAGCTTTCTACCAATATAAATTATATTTTCTTTAGAATCTAATAAATAATAATTATTTATTTTTTATTAGAATTACGACTAAAGTCCTGATTGATAGTCTGATAGAAAAACATCTATAGCTTTCAAACGGTATCACATTTTTTGAATCCAGAACATGGGTAATATTCTATGCTTCGCATACTATAGGATTAAAAAAATAAAATGAATTCCATTAAGTTTTGACCAAGTTAAGGTGGTTAGACATACAAGTTTTTATATTTTTAAAAAGTTGTAATAAAAAATTCATAATTAATTATTTATTTAAAAACAAATTAAAAAAAAATATGCATCACATCTGGACATGAGTCCTCTACTTATATATGTAAAATTTTATAAAAAAATATTATGATTTTATTATGGTTAGGGTGGTCAGACAGACACCTACTTTTTATTTTTTCCCTGAAATTTTAGTACTACTGCACTGAAATCTCATATTTTCACCAAATAGATTTTTTTTTTATGAAACTTAACCTAGTAGTTTAGAAACTACATTCAATTTGCGACATATTCTATTCTTACATATTTTTGAAATAATATAGATAACTTATTCAAATTTTTATGTCAAGTTGCCCAACTCTGATTTTTTGAATTTTCATTGCCACTTAAGGACCTGTTTTTTCCATGATGATCCTGCACATACCCATTAGCAAAGAACATAGCTTGAATCTTGTATTGATGTGTTTAATCATATTCTTTTTTCTCATTTTTTTGAACTAAAGACCCATCCATAAAGCTTCACTCTACACACTATAAAGACTATATAATGACTAAACAGGTGCATAAAGATGCTCAGAGATAGATATTGATACAAGAGAAGCAGTTTATGTAACACTCGAGTTGTCAATTGAAAATTTGAAGTACATTCTTTTGTAGTAATCACACACTAAACAAAAATTATAAAGGCAATGGGTAGTCATAATCTGTACAAAATGGCTATAATGCCATAGAGTTGAGTGGGGATTCCATTTACATCACTTGGTACTAAATATTATAGAGAAATAGAGGACACTTGTCTAGGATTTTTTATGACGATGTGGAGCTTACCTCTTGAACAAAGTATGTTGCTAAATGTCACTCATTGGTTAATAATAATTGCAAAAAAAATATGAATTTATAATTGATAACGAAGTTGTTACATAGATTGCTTGTCTTGTATCAATATGTTGCATACTATTCTTTTTGCCTCATTTATTTGAAGGTCCCTATAATCAATTATTAGATACTGCTCTTGTAAGAGTGACTGTTTTCAATTTTTAAAATTCTAAAAAAAGATCCGTGGTTATTTTGTTTGGATGGAACATGTTATATGTGTTGTATCAAAATGTTTCATGATATTATTATTTTCTCATATTTTTGAAGTTTGCGATAAAAAAGTGTTCTTCATGATATTGTTTTTTTCAGTTGCCCAAAAACTACTATTCATTATCATAGTTTGTGTCTTCTATGCTCCATATTTTAAGGTTTATTTATGACCATTTGTTATTTTTCTATGGTTCTTAAGTATTTTCCTAATATTTCTTTTACAATTTACCTATTTTTCTATAGTGTTTAGTGCAAAATAGTGTAGCTTGAATTTAAAAGTCAACCCTCAAATAGATTGATCATCTTGTATGAATTAGGAAAATAGACAAGTGTCACAGGTAAATGACAGATGATACAAAAATATACACATGCCAAAGAAATTGAAAGGAGGGCAAAGGTTTCAATCCATCAGTCATTTACACGTGATTGTGAAAGGTTATTCTAATACCTTTTACAACTAATACATAGGATTTTTTCCTTGTAACAATATGCTCCATCCCACAACAAAGGTAGGATGCATTAATCCTCACACGAGAAAACACTTAACATGCTCTTTTCACAAAATGAGGCAACCAACTCAACCATCGCCAGCCTTTCTTTCCAATTTTGGTTTTTGTCTATAATATTGTGTACTCAATATGTGTTATTTGAACACCTCCTATACAATTAGTATTTTTGTATTCAATATATATACATACGTATATGTATCTATCTATGTTTCCAAGTATATATTTCCACATAGATTTCATATTGTATGTATATATATGTATATATGTGTCTATATAAATACATGTATGTGTGTATATATATATACATTCAAACACATATATATAAATATACACTTATATATGCACTATCGATGGTGTTTAACAAGGACAAGCTGCATATACATATACATAAAATTAGTCTTTTTGTCTTCAATATATATATATATATACGTATATGTATTTGTCTATGTTTCCAAGCAATGAATTTCACATACAGTTCACATTATATGTATATATATACACACATATATAAATATACATATATATATGCACTATTGATGGTGTCTAACAAGGACAAGCTACATTGGATCGAGTTCTTTGACCATGGAAGAACTTCAAATAGGCAGTTTACAATAGACTAATTTTGTTGAATGTCTTTGTATCTATGGAAAATTATAAATGAAATAATGTAGATATACAACAAAAGAGGATAGCACCATTTTTTCTAAATAGAAAGAGATAAGATGGAAAATTTTGAGTACATGACATGTTGGTAAAGAATTGTTAATAAGAGATCTATTTAGGAACTTGGAAAGGAAGTTGTGGAAACAATGTCAAATGCAATCGATAAAATAGAGTATGTTTTTCATAGGCAAGCATGCTAGAGAATTTGTGTATGTGTATATAACTAGGTAGAAATATATGACAGGGGAATGCAAAACCTCTTAATGTACGGTCAATCTCCTCCCTACCATATTCACATCCTGAAGCCTTGTGGGCTATAGCAAAACCCCCGAGCAAGAAGTGAACACTTCTTATAAATATTATTGACAAAAAGGAAAATGGTATTGAATTACCTGAAACATAGAGAGATACATATACACGTATATATATGTGTTTAAATTCCCCTTTCATATTTAAAAATATACATATAGGAAAAAATATATATCCATATATATAGACCAAAACCACTATGGCTCATTTCACAGTGCAACAATAATCTATATATACACATGTATGTCTAAACAGTTGTGTACGCTATCTTTATTTTTTATGTAGATTCTAATATAAACAGAGTTAAAAATAACATAAAATTTCAAAAATTTGAAAGTCAAAAACATTTCTTGTCAGTGGAAGAATAAAATAAGAAACTCCTAAGGTGTCATTCCAAGAAAAAAAAATAACACAAGGACACAATTGTTAACTAAATTCTTTGCTATGCTTTTCTTCAATATATACGTGTATGTTTCAAAGAATTGATTTCCACATACGATTGACAATCTACACCATCCTCTTTGTAAGGATTTAAAGTTAAATCAATTAGAAAGATACCAAGGAACTAATTATACATAATGTGTATAATGCCACAAACCCAATTGAAAATTTGACCTACATTACCTGGTGCTAAATATTATACATAAATAGAGAAAATCTAAAAGAATTATTAGAATAACACTTAACTGCTTTCATACTAAGCCTCTGCATATATATATACAATCACCCCTATGTTAATCTACAATTTGTTCTATATTAATGGGTATAACGCCAAATATTCTTATGCATTTGAAGCTCCCCATCCATCACACATGATCAAAAACCCAGAATAAACAATATTCATACAAGACAAGGAATTTGTGCAAGACTTGGATTGACAATTCAAAATTTGAGCTACATTCTTTGGCACAAAAACCACATTAACTAGAACTCGTAAAGTGAATAAGCAGCAATAACTTGTATAAAATTTCTATAATTCCATAAACTTAATCGATAAAATTCGAGTTACATTCTCTGACACTAAATATTCTAAACAAATAGAGAAATTGTAAAAGAGCTATTACACACCCATTTACGTGTGATTCTAAAGTATTACTCTAATACATCTAGAAACTATTATAGAGATAGCTTGTCTTACACAAATATGTTTCATGATACTCATTTTCCCTCAACTATTTCAATCTCCTTATAAAAAACTCTTAATTGTCATGGTTATTTTGTGTGGATAGAACATGTTATATGTGTTCTATCAATATGTTCCATGATATTTATTTCCCCTTGTAATGCCCTGCCAAGTAACCCTAAAGGAAGTTTCAATTAATGACTTAAGCAAACCATTTTTTTTTTTTTAATAAAGTGTCATTAACATACACATTCACTTACTAATTAACAAAAAACTCTAAGGCTACAAGGTTGGGATTACTTAAACCCACACAAACATAACCATAGAATTTAATAACTTTACGAAATAAGCATCATGCATCATAAGGATACAACATAACATAATAAGATAAACAACCAAGATACCATTTCATAATCATTTACTTAATCCAATAGTTACATCACTCATTCCCAGAATGAGGCAATAGTACAAATGTATTACAATTACATAATTCCACCTCATAAACACAAGAGAGATAAAATAACTTATACAAATTGAAATATCACAATGCAAGAAATTACAACAGGAACCATGAGCTTTCCATCTGGATGTCTTGCCACCAAGTACTAAAGATAAATGGGGACCCAATGGTGTATGGTGCATGTTCCACCCAACCAAGTGGTACCTGAAGGCCCACCCCCTATGCTAGGAGATAGTAACAAAGTAACATGGACAAAGATTTACAACCTCTAACCAAAGGTAGACTCATACTGACACATACTGACATAACCAAACAAATGAATTAAACAAGTACAACTCAAGTACAACACAAGTACAAAACTCACATCACTGACATAGGTTACATTGCTTCCGGACATAAAATAGATCAAGTATGTTCAGAGAACCATACACATAACATAAATACTAACAATTATTGTCCTAGATAGAAAGTCATCATACAACTCGTAATAAGTTACCCTTAGCGGATCTTCATAGGCTCCAGTGTTCCTAGTGGCCTCTACTGACCCTCGGCCCTCATACTTACTAATGCGGAATCAACTACCTCTTGTACTGACAAGATAGATGACTTTTCCATTTTAGGCCTACCCACTCACACCAAGCCTAAACAAGAACTTGCGACTATGAGTGAGGCTAGAACTTATCTTTCTAGTGTGTAGTACTCCCCAAATTTATAATTTTAGGTTACCCAAATCTTACCTCTTCCGGGTTTTGGCCCCTAATGCAAGCCACTCTTCTATTTGACAACACATAAACAAACTAATTACCAAGGGACTCACAAGCGCATACAACCTAGGTCTCATAACCACTCCATCTCAATGAGGAAATAAATAAAAGAACTCACTCCAAGAAATGGAGGCAACAAAACACAAAGTCCACTCCTTCCAAAGGAGGTACAAAACATCTTCGTTCGTGGAAATCGGGTAAATACTGAAAAGACACCATGCACTACCCAAGGGAAAAACAACTGGTTGACATAAGGTATCGAAAACCCTCATCATCTAAGATCTTCTAGAAGACTTACAAATTTGGACTAATACATAATCCCAAATCCCAAAACACAACTTGACGAAATAACTTTTAAAGTATTAAGTCGTTAATCAAATCTAATACTTGGATTTCCTAAATCCATACTCATCCAATAGGTAACATTGACAAAGTCAAAGGCATGATAATAGGTTAACTCAAATAATCATTTAACCTATAACCTATTTCCTTATTAAATGTTTGAAAAAATTAAACTCACTCCCTTTTACGAAATATGGAGAAACTAAAAAATTTAAGGCAATCATGGCACTACTATTTTTGGATATTCTAAATCCATATCTCTTTCATATTCCATTCACAATAATCAAATTTCTCTAATAGTAAATAAATAAATTAAAATAAATAATTGCCTCTTCAATATAATCAACTCCTAAATTTACTTTTAAAAAACAACATAAATCTATGCAAGTGAATTTGTTCCATTCTCAACTTAAACATATAATTTCTTCAATTAATTTAAATTTTCTCTTGTTCTTTTTTTTTAATATTTCACTTCCTACCATTTCTCATTCAACATTATATTAAATAAAATATTTTGAAATACAATTGATTTAATTATTAACATATATATTTAATATATTTAAATGTTCATAAAATATATACACATAATTATACATTTAATATATAATTATATATATACATATATAATAATTAAACATATATACTTAATAAATTACAAACCAATTAAATATAAATATAAGAAAATATTAAATAATACCCATTTCCCTAACACTCCCATACGGATGGACGGACGGGTGCAGGAGGGTAATTTTTTATTTATTTTTGTTTATAACAAAGAACAATACACAGTGGGGCATCGACTGTACTAAGTACAGTCTGGTCACTCCCCAAAAGTCGCAGGAGGGGGTAGCACTCCTTATGGGACAACACGTCCCCTGAAATGGTGGGCGCACTGCCTCATAGGCAACGCTCCATCAAAGACCGAATGTGGGCGGTGGGGATTACAACCGCTCCAACAAACCATAGTACATCATCATTTTTTTTTATAACTTAAAAATAATAGTTTTAAAAAACTAAAAAACTAGAATTCGTAAATACCCCAAAACCAAATAGCGAATGAAATTTGTTTTTTTAACATTTCACGATTTTTAAGAATAAAACAGAGGCACCGTACGGACGAAAAAATTATTATTTAAATAATTATATTATTAACATATAAATTGTATATATATATATATATATATATATATACATACAAAAAATAGATTTACCATAGTAAAAAAATTGGGGAAATTTTGTCAAAATATCCACCTAGAGGTGAAATTGTAAATTTTTTCCAAAAAAATCCAAAATTCACAAGAGGGTTTAAAATTAATTCTCTTAAACCATTTTCTCAAATTGATAAACAATAAAAGAATAAGAAAACTAAAAGGATCTAAATTAAAACCATAAGTTTTTTTAAATCCTCTAGATTTCTCCACTATAATTTTTACAGAGGTTTAATAAGTAAATTGATTTTCTACAGAGGTTCAAATTTTCTAAAACAAATGTAATGTGTTGTTCAACCTCTAGGTTTGATTCAAATAACAAAACAATCTATTTCCCCAAATAAATTAAATTCTAGAAAGGTTTTCACAATTTTCGTGAAGAATTTTCAAGGAAAAACAAAAGCTTTAAATTTATTTATTTATTTTCTTTCTTCTAATCACAAATTCCTTTTTCCAAATAGATTCAAATTTTTTTTTTTTCATCACTACAATTTAAAAAGGACACCAAGAACAAATACAAATCACAGAAGAAAACCTGATTCAAGAAGCTACAGGTAATAGGAAATTTGATGCAGAGCCTCCTCCAAAGATCTCACAATTTATTTTCGACCATGCAGTGAATCCAATCAAGCAAACAATCCAGAAGCACAACCAACATCAACAAAATTTTCCAATTTCAATTCCACAACCAAAAAATTCTTCAAACCATTATGTGTGCAAGTTTTCCCAAAAATATCCTCTCACACCATAAGAATCTTTTTCCTCTCCAAAATTCTCTCTGTGAATGAATTTTCAACCAACTCCTCCCATTAATTAAACATGCACTTGAGTCATAAATCAAAAATATCTTAAACAACCAAATCTAATTTTGTATTCAATATTGAAAATTAAAATATCCACTTAATTCCAATTTTCGAAAACTAACTTTAAATTTAAAATACAATTTCAAATATCTTTCAATTTTAGCTTTTATTTAATTTAATCCAATAAAACTTAATTAATTAATTTTAATTATTTAATATCTAAATTCAACCCTTTTGAGATTAAATTTAATTTAATTAAATTCAATTTTATTAATAACTTTAAATATAACTTCCAAGCATAATTTTAATTTAATATTAAATAATCACCACTTTTAACCAATGCAATCATTCTAAAAATTGATTAAATAATCACACACTTTTCAGAATCAAATAATATTAAAATAAGGTAAACTATGACTCAACAACCAAAAATGACGACACACTAAGGTTAGGGCATAGAATTGACACATGTTACCTAGCTACTATCTACCATTCAACTTAACCATTGGATCGACACACTCAAACTTGTGGAACCATGTGGAGTCGATGTCATGTACCTGCAAACCTGAGAACCAAGTAAACAACATCATATAATATATCCAACATATAATACACACTGTGAAGAAGAAATCACGGATTCGTAGGGCGCTCACAAGTGAGTTATGCGAACCCATCCCCTTCACCAATACAATCATCATAACTAACATTTCCATCATACATCAAATATTCTCATATGCACTCACATGTTATATCAACTAACATCATTACACCAATTAAAACATGTAAAAAAAATCATCAGATAAACCAAATCACATCACATAAAATAGGTCATCACTCTATAAATAGAGATCAAATACACACACAAGACAAAGTATTCGAATATCCAGAAACATAAATCGAAGCAAAACAAGGACACACTATCTAGTCTAGAAAGAAAAATGGAGGGGTGTTACACCCCTCATCTGTTTGTATTCCCCCATGAAAATATGTTCTTCATGGCACTCTTCTTTCGAGATCCACATAGAAAACTATATATTCTCGTAGTTTCCCTCTTCTATGCTACATATTTTAAAATTCTATTTAATGTGAATTTTTTGTATAATATGCAACACTAGATAAGTGTCATTCTTATACATGTTATATAAGTTGAAAGACACTTAGTAATCATAGTAAAAGCATAGATGGTCAGAAACCCACATTAAATAGAATTCAACACCATGAAGAATAGAACAAGTGACCTAGAGTAATGAACAATTTGTTAGAGGCAAGTGGATATTCATGATATTCTTATTTTCAGATCCCCATAACAAATTTTTCATTATCATAGTTTTCCTCTTCTATTCTCCATATCTTAAATTTCTATTTAATGTGGTTTTCACAACATCAATCATTTTCCTCTCATTATTAAGTGTATTCCTAATAGGTATTTTCCAATTTTTCTTTTCCTGTTCTATCAATATGTTTCATGGTATTGTTATTTCTCAACTATTTGAATTTCATGTTAACAAAGTGTTCTTCATGATATTCTTATTTCTTGTTACCCATACCAAGCTATTCATTATCATAATGTGCCTATTCTATTCTCCATATTTTAATATTCTATTTAATGTGGGTTTTGAAACATCTCTCATTTTCCTTTGATTGTTAAGTTTTTTTCTATCAAGTTAGTGAAATGCATGTACAAATTTGATTTTACAGGATATTCCTGCTTACCATAAATTCTATCGCTATTTAGACAAGGTGTAACAAAAAATTATATGTAACAGTGTGATTGTCAATTCAAAATTCAAGCTACATTATTTCCCACTAAATATTATGGACAAAATAGGGAAATTGTAAAACAACTATTATAAAAACACTTAAGAATCAAAGACAGCACCAGAGATTTCCAGACCGAGAGGCTATTTTGTCTGAAGTTTCTGTAGGGATTTTTGCTAGGCCAACCATGAATTGGATTTACGGGTGTCAGAGATGCTCCAATCGGGAACAACTTGATTGAGTTTTGGCATGGCGACATGGATTGGTGGTGGTGGATTTGGAGTCCTTGATATGCAAAAGATCAATGTTAAGTGTATTTCCATGTGAGAAACAATGTATTTTGGCATTGTTGTCCGGTGGGGGTAGGTGAAGAAAATGTGGGTAGAAGAAGTAATTAGAATATTGAATGCCATAGTGTGGGAAAGTATACTTTGATGAACTTGCATTATTAAAAAAAAAATTGTGGTGTTGTTTTCATAGGATTTTGTACAGGTTATTTCCCTTTTCTATTGTCCATGTTTTCCCCATGATATTATATTCCTGTTCAAGACTTACATTGTTCATCAAAATATGAAGGATGGAGATTGTCAAGTTTGTGAATCATCTACAAGGGCCACTTCTATCAGTAGCAAAACTGTATAGATTGAAAATTCAAGGAAGATGAAGCGAGTTGTGTGAATCAATAGTTTGTTACACAGAGCTTAAAACAAGCATGGAGAAGAGTATATCAGGAAACATATCAATAAAATACAAGAAATTTATGTAATAGTTCACTTGTCAATTAAGAATTCAAGATACATTAGTTTTGTTTTTTTTAAGTAAAAGGTGTGTCAATCGAATATATATTATAATAAAATCAAGGTTGTACATAATGATTACATACTTCATAGTAGATATTTTGTTGTGTTAAAATTTTTCAAACATATACAAAATGTCAACTACTCTATAATAAGTTGACTAGTACAAAATGGAGTAGAATAAACATAAAGACTTTGGACCATTCTTATCTATAAGTGTTCATATTTATATTACTTTGAAGCAAAAAACTATTATCTATTGGCACCAAAATCTTATACATTCTTTTCATTTCCTCAAATTTTGTGAATTGAACAATTGGCCTCCTCTCTACCTCTACACATAAACTGATCTGAAGGTGGTAACTTTGTATCTGTTGTGACATTTATATCTGGTAGTAGGGGTCGGTTCCCTCTCATAATTGGCTAGGAAATCATTGAACCTTGAATAGGGAAAATTGATTGTGCTTACTGTTTTGTTTTGGTTCTCCCCACAACTACATTTGATTGGTTGTTAAGAATTGTGTTGTGATATTTTTTTTGCCTGGCATGATAGTGGTATTGGTTTGATAACATACTATTGTAAAAATTGTTTGCTCTGCCTCTGTTTTATAGTAGATTGGAGGGTGTTCAAATTGTTGTGCACTAGAACCTGTGAGTCATATACATATATACATATATATAAAAATATATGTATATACAAATATATATATATATGCATAAATATATGTATGCATGTTTTACTAATTGTTTTGTTACAATTCCCCTATTCCTCTATAATATTGAATGCCAGATAATGCAACTCCTCTTATACAATTACTCTACTTGTTAGCAGTCTGAAAACAATGTGGGAACCATATTAAAATCAAAAGCATAGGAGCTCAATGAATGTGCAAATATATATATGCAAACATAGGAATAAATTATGTTTGTATTTGCTAGACAAAAGTCTTAGTTAAGATGCAAGCATACCTCCTAAGTGCAACTCAATGTAGTATGAACAGAAGGAAAGAAGGCCTCCTCTCCACCCTATCATACTGGGTCATGTAGCCTCATGGGCTATCACCATACCCCCATGGAAGAACATACATTGCCCACCACTATGATCAATGGTGAAGCAAATCTTTAGGCACCTATAAGAGATGGGACCATATTAAAATCAAAAGAAAGGGAGCTCAATGAATGTGTGAATATATATATATATATATATATATATATATATATATATATATATGCAAATACAGGAATAAATTATGTTCATATTTGCAAAAAGAAAGTGTTAGATAAGATGTAGGAATACCTCCTAGTTGCAACTACATGTATTATGAATAGAAGAAAAGAAGTCTGAATCTCCACCCTACCAAATTGGGTCATACAATCTCATGGTCTACCATCAAATCCATGAGAAAAAACATACATTTCCCACCACTATGATCAATGGTGAAGCCAATGTTTGGGCAACTGCCACCTAAGTATGTTGTTTCTGGATATTTGATTGTGTTTGAGTTTTTTCATCCTGAAATAGAAACACAATCAAATATCCAAAAATAACAAATCTTAAGCATTATAGATTCTAGAAATCTCATATCATTAACCTAAGAATTTTCTTTAGTTGAAATTAGTATTATACATTTAAAAAAAACATATAGTTGTATCATTTAAGAAAAAGAATTTGACATGTAGTCATGAAATAAGACATGGAATAAAGGGCACACAACCTTACCTTCTATATATATAGAATGTAGTTACAACTTATACACCATGCCAAACATGTGATGACAAAGCTATTTAGTATTGTGGAGATGTACAGTTACAGTTGAGAATGTTTGCAATCTAAAATGATTTCGATCAGATATAGTTAGTCACACTTGGAGGATTTGAAGTTTAGTGTGGTGAACATCTGTTATTCATAGATAATATGTAAATTAAGAAATATAAATAGTTGTATAGTTTATTAGCCAATAGGCTATTTATGTGGGGAGATCCCACCGGGATCTCCTCCAGCTATATGCCGCCAGAAGAAAAAATAGCTTTTAGCCACTGTTATCCAACCGCCGGAGAGGAAAAATAGCCCAGAAAGAGATCTTGAAAACATTGCTTTGCATTTGGTACTTTATTTAATTCAAAGTGTGTGATGGCTCTATCATCCGCTCAAGAAAACGTGTGAGTACGGGGGGCCATCTCCATAATTTATTTGAGCCATTTCTAAATATCTTTGACCTCTTTCTCGGTTTCTCATGTTTTAATATCTCCGACTTATTTCACTAATTGTTACAAATGACGAAACTGAGCAGAATGAATTCAATTGTTAAAAGCGCACCTACCCTCTGCAATACTCCTTAAAATTCCAACTACAATGTTTTGATGGTCGTGATCTTCTTATTTTTTTCACAAAGCTTCACATTGTTGAAAACAATGGATCCAGTGAATAAACCATTGTTGCTTATGATTTTTGTTAGCTCGCTAACTTCATATAATAAAATAAATAATAATTTATGTAATAAATTAAATAAATAATAATCTATATAATAAATAAAATAAAATAAAATAATTTATATAATAAATAAAATAAATAATAATTTATGTAATAAATTAAATAATTAATATTTTATATAATAAATAAAATAATTTATATACTGAAATAATAAAATAATAATTTGTTTATTTAATTTATATAATAAAATAAATAAATAATAATTTATTAATAATTTATATAATAATTAAAATACAAATAAATAAAATAATATCATAAATTTTTAATAAAAATAAAATTTGTTCTGTGTTATAAAATCTAAACAAAACTAAAATAATATAATAAATTTTTAATTAAAAAAAAATTTGTTATGTGTTATAAAATCCAAACAAAAATAAAATAATATAATAAATTTTTAAGAAAAATAAAATTTGTTCTATGTTATAAAATCCAAACGATAAACAAATAGAAAAATGAAAAACTAAAGTTGTATAGGAAGTGTTGTTTTTGGAATGAATTGGAGAGGAGGGTAAAGAAGTAGAGAGGCAAGGATAGAGAAATAGAGAGAAGGGAAAAGAAGTAGAGAGGGAAGGATATATATATATATATATATATATATATATATATATAGAGAGAGAGAGAGAGAGAGAGAGAGAGAGAGAGAGAGAAAGAGAGAGAGAGAGGAGGGTAAAGGGATATAGTGATAAGTGAGATAGAGATGGGGAGGGAGAGAGAGGTGGGATAGAAATAAGTAGAGAAGGAAATAGAGAGCCAAAGAGAGTGAGAGAGAGAGAGAGGGGGGGAGGGAGTGGTAGAGAGGGATAGGGGAGATATAGAGAATTAGAGGGGAAAGGAGAGAGAGGTAGAGAGGAATAAGTGAGAGAGGGAGAGAAGTAGACAGGGAAGGAGAGAGTGAGAGAGAAATAGGTGGGATGGAGGGAGGGATAGGTAGAGAGGGATATGTGATATAGAGAGAAATAGAGAGGAAAGGAGAGAACAAGAGGGAGAGATAAGGGGGGAGAGAAGGAGGGAGAGATAGAGAGGGATAGGTGAGATAGAGAAAGAGAGAGGAGGGTAAAGAAGTAGAGAAGGAAGGATAGATAAAGAGAGAGAGAGGAGGGTAAAGGGACAGAGGGACGTAGAGAGGGATAAGTGAGATAGAGATAGGGAGGGAGAGAGAGGTGGGATATAAAGAAGTAGAGAAAGAAAGAGAGAGCTAGAGAGAGTGAATGAGAGAGAGGGAGGGAGGGAGTGGTAGAGAGGGATAAGGGAGTTATAGAGAATTAGAGGGGAAAGGAGAGAGAGGTAGAGGGGAATAAGTGAGAGAGGGAGAGAAGTAGAGAGGGAAGGAGAGAGGGAGAGAGAAATATGTGGGATGGGTGGAGGGATAGATAGAGAGGGATATATGATATAGAGAGAAATAGAGAGGGAAGGAGAGATCAAGAGGGAGAGAGAAGGGGGAGGGAGGGATGGAGAGGTAGAGAGGGATAGGTGAGATAGATCACTACTTTCTTCACATCGTCCATTGCTTTTCACAACTGTAAATAATGTGGGCTCAACCTATCGGCGTAAGTATTGCACCTTATTGGGGTGCAAGTTCTAGTAAAAAATAATATGTAATTTCTATCTGCAACAAAAGAGATCACATAAACAAGGTGTAGGTATACCTTGTGTAGAGAGCCCCGAACAAGATCAATGAATGTACAAATATAAATATATGCAAACATAGGTAATAAAATATGTTTATATTTGCAAAACAAAAGTCTTAGCATCCCATAGTGAACATTAAAATGGAAAGACACAATAAATAAAACTTAAGAACATGGATAATAGAAGAGGTGAACTACAATAATGAACAATTTGTTATGGGAAAGTGGATATTGATACAACACAAGAAATCTATGTAATAGTTGGCTTGTTAATTCAAAATTGAATCTATATTATTTGGCACTGAATATTGTAGACAAAAATAAGAAATTGTAAAAGAACTATTGTTTTTAAGTTTTATAATTCTGAAATTTTGTAGATTAGTATAAAGTACAAACATGACATTCACCTGTACCTTTCCACTAATTTCAATTTTTTTTCTTTGTGTATATGTTATTTTGTTTCGATGGGACATGTTTTATGTCTTGTATCAATATGTTTGATGATAATATTTTTTTCTCATTTGTTTGAACTTTGTGATACCAAAATATTCTTCATGATGTTATTTTTAGATCCCCATAATTTTTTTTATTATTATTGTAGTTTTCCTCTCCTATGCTCTATATTTTAAAGCTCTATATAATGTGGGGTTTTTTTTATAATATTTAGTAGCAAATTACTATTATTCTAATATCTCTTATACAATTCTCTATTTTTCTTCAATATTTACCACCAAAGGACACAACTTCAATCTTGTATCAATATGTTTCAAATTTTGTTAGCTGTGTATAGCTTTTAAGAGATTGGCAAGGTTTTCTGTACATAAAAAAATTTAGGATTGCATCATATAATTGTTGTCATAACCTATAGAAAATGGGTATCATCATAAAGAACTAGGTTTAAATAGTTTAATTACCAAGCTGAAAAGATAGCTCTATAAGCATGGAGAAAATGCAGTCGACATAATAAAATATGTTGTGTATTTGTAGCAGCCAATGTATGACTGTGAAAGGAAAAACCATAGAACCTATACTTATTCTCCTTCCTACCATATTGACATCATGAAGCATCATGGGCTCTAGCCAAACCCTCGAGCAAGAAAAGTATGCAAGGCCCATAAAAAAATAAATTGAACCATATCATATATCAGACAACGGAAAATTGGCAGAAATCTTGTTGTTTCCATATATGATTTCTTATATGGTACTAGTTTTTTTTCATGTAACAACTTTAAAAAGAAAAATATGTTGATAAACAAGTACCTATGGATAATTTTTTCCATAAGCTGAAAATTTAACTGTAGAGACATGGGAAAATGTAATGTGTACAATAAAATATGTTTATTATGCTCTGGTGAATGTAAGAATCCATGCATGCATGTATATCATATATTGCAAAATGTCAAAGTTACAAAAAGAAAAGCTCATTCTCATAAATGATTTCCTTTTTTGCAGTGTTCTTTTTTGCTGCAATGACTTTAAAGAAAAGGGAATGAAAATAAAGAATTGGGCAAGATGGGACTTGTCTATAATGTTAATAACTATAGGGAAAGAAGAATATATGGGAGGTCTTGTTTGGAAACAAAACCAATTTCATGGATGAAATATCCAGATTCATTAAAAGGAAGACATGAAAGGGATATGAAAGGCTTTTCTTGAAAGCATAAATTGCACACAAATAACTTTATAAACATACTTGATTTTGATATGCATTGGAACCTATCTAGCCATGTATGAAGAAAATAGTAGAATGTACAACTTAGTAAAATATAATTTTATTAATCAAACCTTTTTTATGCTTACAACCAAAGCAACATTTTATTTCAATCTATTAAAATGTCTCTTGTTTGTTAGATGTGTGTGGAATGAGAAAAAAAATTGCAACAAAACTTACAACAATAATAAGAGGCCAAATGTTGCAAGTTGTGGAGTACAACACTCCTACCTCCCTCCAAACTCCTATCTAATAGAGGTTCATGACACCATTTTTCAATAGTGTTCTATCCAACCAACCTCACAATGGGTCATTTTCACAATACAACCAAAATAATATACATCCTCAAAATAAAATATTGAATATTTCATTTAGCTCCCCTTGCCTTGGTGCACAACAATAGCAGGATGGTTGAACAATGCGGGCTACACAATGCACATAATCATCATGTGGGGAAGTTTGACGCACACACACCAAAGTACTCTTCCCCTGTAAAGTATGTAGTCAAAAGTATTATAAAATTTGTAGCGAATAGCATGACTTGTAATTTGTTTGAAAATTCCATGAATTATAAAGTCATGAAAAACACCACAAATTTCCTAGTGTCTGCCTCAATTCTTTGCAGGAAAAAGAAATCCCTCCTTTTCTTCACCCTCAAAATATCTAGTGCAATACACATTACACAATTATTAGACCAATGAATTGCATAACCCATAATTACAATTATCTAGATCTCTATCTACAAAAATGACATTCTCACTAAGGAAAAATAGTTTCATCTTTATCAATTTCATGCCATGAGATTGATGCACAAAGGCTTCATGACACATTACGAAATCTTGACACCCTACTCCTTAATCACATTAATTGTTTCATAAAGAATTTGTACATCAACCTCATTCCCATAGTTATGAATCAAAAGTGGTTGCTCGCACAAGGGTTTATGTATTTCAGCATTATTGTGTGGTGAAACAAGAGGAAGTAAATACAGTGTTCAATGTTGTGCTACAATAAAGTATAAAATAATACATAGGGAAAAGGTCAAAAATAACATTGTACGACAAGTGTTTTCTCTCACAAGGGGTAATGCATGTTGGTATTGTTGTATAGCGATGAAGAAGGAAGTGAAAATAGTGTTCAATGTTACCCTATAGAAAAGTATAAAGAATACACTAGAGAAGGGTTGCAAATAACATTGGGTTATTGATATGCGAACATTGTATACTTGGCAGCAATGGAAATATTTTTTTGGAGGACCATGGTAAAGTAGAGATATACACAACATATAATTGACATGATTTCCATGTGGAATAAGGAACTTATAAAGCATCATGCCAAGCAAAACATATTGAAACATAGAGAATAGAACATGTGAATTGCAATAATGAACAATGCATTATGGGAAAGTGGGAAAAACAAAATCATGAAACATATTGATACAACACAAGCAATCTATGTAACCGTTGGCTTTCCAATTCAAAATTGGAGCTAAATTGTCTAGCACTGAATATTATAAAGAAATAGAGAAATTGTAAAACAATTGTTACAAATAACCCAAGACTGAAAGGTAAATAAGAGATGACCAAAAAACTACATTAAGTAGAACCTTACTAGGGGCATGAAAGCATAAACAAACACAACAAATTGATAGCAGGAAAAAGGTGCAGATCAATGTTATGTTTGTAGTTCATAGGAGTCTACAAAGTTTCAAAATCTACAAGAGGTAAACCATCACAATGAATAATTTATCATAGGGAACTTCAAGCAAAGAATGGGGAAAAAATATGATGAAATATATTAATTGAGGACAATAAATCTATGTAAGAGTTACCTTGTCAATTCTAAATTCAACCTCGATTATTTGGCACTAAATATTATCAACAATTAACCAAACTACAAAAGAAATATTAGAAAATAACATGAGCACCACATGAAACTTATAGATGACCATCAACCCACATTAAACATAAAAATTACAGTAACACACAATATATTATTGAGAAAAGTATATCATGGAACATATTGATATTTCTTATTTTCTCCTTCATCTTACGAGAACTATTTTTCACTTTCAAATTTCTGAAATTTTATGCTATTTTTAACTCTTCTTATATTAAAATCTACATAAATAAAAATAAAGATAACATACACAAGTGTTTAGACATACATGTGTATATATAGATTGTTGTTGCATTGTGAAATGAGCCATAGTGGTTTTGGTCTATATATATGTATCTCTCTATGTTTCAGGGAATTCAATACCATTTCCCTTTGTGTCAATAATATTTATAAGAAATGTGTGTTTCTTTATCGGTGGACCTATTTTCTTTAGGCCATGAAAATAATTATATGATGCAAAACTCTCTGCAAAACTATATATATACATTTATACACACATGGATACACATACATATTTTGTTCCATGTTTATGTATAATAACTACTTCAAATATATCTATGGGTATAAATGTATATTTGTATATGCTAATATGGTTGAGCTCATATGAACTTGATGCATGAAGGCTTCATGAGACATTACATACTCTTGACACCATTCTCCTTAATCACACCATTTTTTTCATAAAGCCTCTATACGTCAAACTCATTGTTGCAGCTATGAATAAGAAGTGGTTACTCGCACAAAGGGCTATGCATGTTGGCATTGTTACACAGTGGCACAGGAGGAAGTAAATGTAGTGTTCAATGCTATGCTATGATAAGGTATAGAAGCATACACAAGGAAAAGGTCAAAAATACCATTGAATGGCAAGTGTTTGATTATATATATACATATATATATGCACATACATATATACACATATATAAAAAAAATGTATATATACATATATATATACATATATACATACATATATATACATATATACACATATATATGCATATATATATACATACATATATACACATATATATACATATATATATACATATATATACATCTATACATACATACATTCTAAATTCAAGGTCCATTAGTTGGCCTTATACCCATAACAATATGAGAAATTATAGTGGAATCTTGTTTCTCCTGTCCCCCCGATAGGTTTTGCTATGGCGATGTGGTGCTTCATAATTATGTGGATTGGTGGTGGTGGATGTGGCGGCCTTGATATGCAGAAGCTAAAGGACAAGTGTTTTTCACACGAGGGTTGATGCACCCTATCATTGTTGTTTTTGTATATATATATAATTTTTTCCAGTTATCATTTTTAAAGAATAAATTTATTAACAAATTATATTTGTTGAAAATTAATTTACTATATTCATAACATATTTAAGTAAAATAAATTTTCCATAACTATTATAACTTTAATTATTAAATTATATTACATATTAATAAAAAAAAGTTAGTGATCATTAGTTTTTTTAAATTACAATTAATGGATAGATTATAATTAATTAGATTTATTAAAAATGGCCTATAGTTTTATTTGAGCCACATTGTTTAGCACTAAATATTAAAGATAAATAGGGAGACTACAAAAAGAACTATTAGGAAAACACTTGAGAAGCACATGAAAATGACACCTGATCAAAACCCAACATTAAATGGAAAAAGATCATATGATGTTGTTTAGTGTTCTAGTTATCTCTATGCATCTTTGTCATTACACCAATTAACATAGGACCAATTGAAAAATAGCATAGGAGTGATTGCATATATATATATATACACATAGGGTTAGTGTGAAAGCATACACATATTGGAGATAAAATTAGACAGATGGTTGTTGAGTATTATTCTTTCTAATATCTCTTTTATCTTTTCAATTTAATTGGTTAAAGTGTCTGTCAAGATTTTTCGCGTAATAGGTCTTTTACAATTTATCTATTTGTTTATTGTTGTTCCATTGTGGAATGTGCCACAGTGGTCTTGATCTATATATATGGATGTATATTTTTTCCTCTATTGTTGGCCACTTTTTTTTTGTGAATCCTAGTTCAAATGAAGAACCAAATCCTATCGAAGAAATTGTTGTTACACCTTTTTTAGATACTGATAGAGTTTCAGTTTGGGGCATATTTGACTGCACCTAAAATTCTATTAGTATGTCAACAAGGTCTAACAACAATTTATTCACTTGCACCAAGCTCTCCATTTATACTGGATTCTTCACATTGAATGTTGTTTGCAAGAAATTTCACATACATACATGTCCACATATAGAATTTCTTGAAAAAATATTTAAAATCACATCAAAACACTTAATTATCATAGGAAAATGACACATGATCAGAAACCCCAAAATTTCACAATTTAGAAAATTAAAAACATTCCTTCTTACAAGAACAATAGAATAATTTGTTATAGTGAGCTTCAAACAGATTAGGAGAAAAGAGTACCATGAAACATATTCATACTATAAGACAAGCAATCTATGTAACAACTGGCTTCTCAACTCTAAATTCAAGTTGTATTATCTGGGACTCAATATTATAGACAAACAGGGAAATTGTAAAAGAACTATTAGTTAAACATACATACATATATATACATATACACATAAATGTGCATATAAATATAAATATATAAATATATATACATAAACATATATGTATACATACACACACACATATATATATATATATATATATATATATACATACAATGTCAACTACTTGTGAAAATAAATGCTTGCAAACATAGACAAATACATATACGCATATGTTCATTGAACACAAATAGAGTAATTGTATGAGAGGTATTATAATTGGCACCAAATATTATGGACAAGAAAATGACAAATATTCAATAAAAAAGAAGAATAATTTGTGATAGGGAGATTCAAATAGACTAGGGAAAAAGAGTACCATAAAACATATTGATACAAGACAAGCAATCTATATAATAGCTGGCTTTTTGATTCTAAATTCAACTTGCATTATCTCGGACTCAGTATTATAGACAAATAGGGAAATTGTAAAAGAACTATTAGTTAAACATACATACATATATTTATACATATACACATATATGTGTATATATATATATATATATATATATATATATTTACACACACACACACACACACACACACACACACACACACACATATATATATATTGGACACAAATAGAGAAATTGTATGATAGATATTAGAATAACACTTATTGGCTACTAGATATTATAGACAATAATTGGCACTAAATATTACAAACAACAGAATGAAATATGTTTTGTAACACCCCTCCGTTTTGCTTTCTGGATTTGACAGTGTGTCCTTGTTTTGTTTTGATTTATGTTTTTGGATATTCAGATAATTTATCTTATGTGTGTATTTGATCCCTATTTATAGAGCGACGAACTATCTGATGTGATGTGGTTTATCTAATGTTTTAGTTTACATGTTTTAATTGGTGTAATGATGTTAGTGGATATAACATGTTAGTGCATATGAGAATATTTGATGTATGATGGAATTGTCAGTTATGATGATTGTATTGGTGAAGGGGACAGGTTCGCATCACTCACTTGCAAGCGCCCTGGGATTCTGTGATTTCCTCTTCACAATGTGTATTTTATGTTGTTTATATTATATGATGTTGGTTACTATGTTTTCAGGTTTGCAGGTACATGACATCGTCTCCACCTGGTTTCATAGGTTTGAGCATGTCGATCCAACGGTGAAGTTGAATGGGAGATAGTAGCTAGGTAGCTTGTGTCAAGTGTACACCCTAGCCATAGTGTATTGTCAGTCGTGTGTGTCCAATCATTTACTGTAATACCCCTCTATTTTGCTTCTTGTTTAGTTGCTTGATACTTTAGTTGGTTGCAGATACTTTGATACTAGACACATTTTGTTATGATGTTTTGATCACTACTATTGAGTGGCAACTATTATTGTGTGATGTGGTTATCTGATTTTGTTTCACATGCTTTCATGGATTAATGATGTTAGTAGAATTATCATGAGATTTTTTTTATGTGAGCATTGATTATGATGTTTGTGTCAGTCCTTGATGAGTGTATTGGTGAAGAGGACGGGTTCGCATCACTCACCTATGAGCGCCCTGTGAATCTGTTAATTCTTCTTTACGGTGTGTATTATATGCTAGATATACTGTATGATGTTTAATTGGTTTTTCAGGTTGCAGGTACATGACATCAACTCCACCTGGTTTCACAAGTTTGAGCATGTTGATCCAATGGTTAAGTTGAAAGGGAGATAGTAGATAGGTAACTTGTGTCAGTCTACGCCCTAGCCTTAGTGTGTCACCAGTCCTATTTATTGAGTCATGTCTTACCTTATTTAATGTTATTTGATTTTGTATGATGCATATTTGTTAAATCAATTGTTGGAATTATAGCATTGGTTAAAAGTAGTGATTATTGTATATTAAAGTAAAATTTTGCCTTGATGCTATATTTAAAGTTGATAATAAAGTTTACGTAGTTAAATTTTAATTTATTTAATTAAATAAATTTAATCTCAAAAGGAAGGGATTTAATTATTAAATAATTAAAATTAATTAATTAAGATTATTCAATTAAACTAAATTAAAAGCAAATGAAACTGAAAAATATGTGAAATTGCGTTCAAAGTGAGTTTTGAAAAAGGGAAATTAAATTACTATTTAATTTTTAATTTTGCATGCAACAAAATTTAGATTGTTAAAGATATTTTGAATTATAGCAATTGCATATTTTATTTATTGAAGAGAGTTTGTTTAGTTTAGAAATTTTATTTGTTTTAGAAGATTACTAAATTAATTTGAGAAATTTGTGTGAGGTTTTTGGGGGTTTTCCTTTTTAGCTGTTTTCGTTTTTGGCAATGGGTGTTATGTGAGAGGAAAGAAAAAGTTGCAGGAAAAGAAAGAAAAGAGAGAAAAGAAAAAAAGAAATTGAGAGAGAGTTTTTGGCTATAGAATCAATTGAGAAATTGGGTAGAATTGTATTGATAAATTGGGTAGAATTCATTGAGAAAGTAGGAAGGATTGTTTTTTTTTAAAGGAAGAAATTTGGTTGAAGTGGTTTGAGCTCTGGGATCATTGCTTGCTGGGATTCGTTGCACGATTGAAAGAAATTCAAGAGAGCATTGGAGGAGGCTCTGCATCAAAGATCCTCTTCATTGCCTATAGCTTCGAAATCCAGGTTTTCTTTTATGCTATGAATTTTGTTTTGATTTATTTAAAATAAATTTACATTGTTTAAAGAATCTATTGATTGAAATCCCTAGGATTTAAGATTTGTTACTTAAAACTAGATTTAAAATTATCAAGAAAATTTGGAAGATTGTACAAATTTGTTGTAGGTTGTAGTTTCTTTTGCAATGAAGAAAATTGTAGAATTATTGTTAAAACTAAACTTAAAATTGTGCATCAATTATAGATTGTGGAAGAAATTGTAATTTTGTAGAAAACAATTAAATCTAGTTCTTGTTTTAAAAGAAAAATCAAATCCTCTGTAGAAAATTTTGTAAGGAAGAAAAAAAATTAGACTCCTTGTAGTTTTCCCAATTTGACTGTAATTTAAAAGAATGTGTTAAATCAGTCTTTTGTTGTCCTTTTAAACTTTTGGGGAATCTAGAAAATCATTTGAAATTTTGACTTCCTATGCTTGGTTAGTTTATTTTGGTTTCTCAATTTTACCAGTAATCCTTTTCTATGTTAAAATATATATATATATATATGAATAAATATTATAGGTATTATATCCCTGGATATAAACACAAATAATTTATATATTTATATCTGTGTGTTTATTTAATGTTATACATTAAAGGCCTGTAATTGTTTTCAAAATAAAATAAAATAAATAAAGCCGTCCATACGGCGTACCTGGAAAAATGAAATTTCGAATTCCGTTCTACAAATTTCTGTGTCATAAGAGAATTTTTATAAAAAAAATATATATAAAACAAAAAAAAAAATTATAAAAAAATAAAAATAAAAATAAAAATTTAAGTGGTTGGTGGGGGCGGATATACCCCCACCGCCCATGCCACCCTATGGTGAGTGCGGCTCACGAAGGGACCAGACTATACAATGTACAGACCGACTCCCTTATGTAAGGGGTGGCCGGCTATACAGTGTACAGTCCGGCACCCTGCGCGTGCCCCGGACCGGCCGGATGGTGGTAGGGGTACCAGCAGTACGTTTGGCCCCTGTCACATCTAAATTCAGTTTTTTTAATTTTTTTTTTTTATATATTAATTTTTTATTTTTATTTTAATTTTGATTTTGATTTTGTTTTATTTTTTATTTTGATTTTGATTTTTTTTTATTTTTTCATATAGTTTGGAAATAAATAAAAATTACAGGAAATATTAATAGAGAATATTTTATGTAAAGTAAATATGGGTATTTTAGGAAATTGGGTTAAGTTTGGATTTTTTATATATATATTCAGATTTTAGTCACTTACACAATCTGGTTAATTTTGTTTTTTTTTCTTTCCTTCTTTTGAAAATAGAAGGTTTAAGTCAATGCTTTTAGATTTTATTCTTATGTGGTTTTTGAATATAGATATAATAAATGAACTTAAAGGATAAATTAGGCTGCATGGATTCTTAAAATATGTTTAAGTATTTAATATTCTGTCTTAGGCATATTTCTGCATGCAAGTAATTAGGTGGTAATTTAAATTGATATGATCAATGTGCATGGCTAGATTAGTTTGAGAAAAGTATTTATCTTAATGAAGGAAATCAGATATTTTAAATGAAAAATTTAGAATGACATTATTTAATTTCTGCGAGAAGCTTTAGATTAGGAAATGGATTGAAGATATCCAAATATAGTGAAATCTTTTGCCAATGCATTTTAATGTTAAAATTTCCTTTTTGTTCTTTTCTTTGGGAGTGGGTACTTGTGTTCAATTGTTAAGTCTTCCAGAGATTGTGGGTCACTCCCTTATCAAGTTAATGTTCCTTTTTCCCTCGGGTAGCATTATAAGTGTTTGTTTCCTCCTAGTATTGGAGTGGATTTCCTTATTTGTTGTCTCCTAGAATAGGAGAGATTGCATTGTTCAGTTGTGTAGCACTTGAGTTACCCTTGGAGTCTAGATTTGTGTAGTGTGTTATCCATTAGAAGAGTGGCTTTTGCTAGGGGCTGGAGCCCAAAGAGGTAAACCGGGTAACCTTCAAAAGTGATTTTAACAAGTGAAAATTAAAGTAATGTACTTAGATGATTAGGATACATTTCACATTAATCAAGATAAATTAACCTCACTCATAGGAACCAAGGCTAGTTTAGACTTGGGGTGAGTGAGAAGGCCTGGAATGGCAAGGTCAACTATCGTGTCCATACGAAAGGTAGTTGATTCCATAGGAGTGAGTATGAGGGCCGGGATTCGGTTAAGTCCACCAGGATCAACGGAGCCTATGAAGAATGCCCAAAGGAGAGCTCATGAATAACCTTGCGATGACACTCTGTCTAGGATAACATAGTGTGGTGTGTTGTGTGTATGGATTCTTATCAGAACCAATCAATTTTATGTCTAGAAGCAATGTGACCATGTTAGTGTTAAACTCTTATTGTACATGTGTTTGGTTGAGTTAGTATGTGTCAGTATGAGTTTTCCTTTGGTTAGAGGTAGTAGTATCTTGTCCATGTTGCATTGTTACCATCTCCTAGCATGGCGGGTGGGCCTTCGAGTACCACTTGGTTGGGAGGAACATGCACCAAAACTGTTGGGTCCCCCTTGATCTTCAACACTTGGTGACGAGACATCCAGATGGACAACTCGCAGATTTTGTTATTATTTCTTGTACTTTGTATTTCAAAATGTATTAAATTGATTTTACCCCTCTTGTATTTATGAGGTGGATTTATGTAATTGAAACACTCATGTATTATGACTTATTCTGGGAATGAGAATTGTAAGCAATTATTCTTTTAATGGAATTATGCTATGGATGTTATCTTGTTATTCATTTAATTTACTTATGTTGAATGTTTGTTTTTACTTGTATAATTTAAGGAAATGAATCTTAATGATGTATGTTAATGGGGAATTAATTAATTATCAGTTACGTAACCCTAGGGGATGTTGTCAATTATTAGATGAAAATGTATGTTAATTCACTTTTTTTTTAAAAATTTAGTACGCTTTTATAGTGAATTGAAAACTTCCTCTAGGGTTGCATGGCTAGGCGTTACACATGGTATCAGAGCCCGGGTTTAAACACTGGGTGCTCTAGGATTATGTTGTACGCATTAAGCTTAGTTGCGTAGGTTTCCAAGTGTACCTTGTCTAATACCCTTTTTGTGTCTGTGTAGGAGTATGCCTCCTAGACGTGGACTAGGGAGAGGACGAGGTCATAGCCAAGTAGATGATCGAGAGGAGAGTCATCATGAATCGCCACCTCATGCGCCACATATACCAGAGCAGGAGGAGCATCAGGCTTCACAGAACGGCTCAGGGGGCGGTGGTGGATAGTAGGATCCTCTAGGGGTCGAAGCAGCATGTAAGGCCTTGGAAGATGCTTTAGTAGTCCTATGTTTGAGATGGGTAGAGGTTGAGGTTAATCCTAGGGTGAGAGCAGTTCTAGCACAATCAAAAGGGTTAGCATCTTCTCATATGAGAGACTTGATTCGGTCACAACCACCACTATTTGATGGAGTAGGTATAGGTTTAGAGGTCGAGACTTGGTTGATAGGCCTAGATCGATGCTTTTCTATGCATCCTTTTGATAGTAATATTAAAGCGCGGTGCGCTGTTATTCACCTCTGAGGTTTTGCAGCCACTTGGTGGAAGCTAGAGGAGTAGAAGCTCCATATTGACATGAGCACGGTGTCTTGGGAGATCTTTCTTGAGTGATTCAGAGCTCGCTTTCTCTCTGATCATTGGCATCAGCGTAGAGGTGATGAGTTCCATGCTCTATGACAGTTGGCCTTGACTATGGACCAGTACGAAAGGCAATTCTATGAACTTAAACAGTTTGCTAGGATAGGAGATGATGAGGGGATGCTCATGCAACATTTCATTAGGGGCTTAAATGTCCGTATCAATCGAGGAGTGCGGGTCTTTGAACCCAAGTCTATGGAGGTAGCTGTGGAGAAGGCACGGTTGGTGGAGGAGAACCTGACTATGGCACTGGGAGGTCATACTGGTGTTATTATTGGCAATGGTATAGGAGCTGGGACTAGTGTTTGAGGTGGACAGTCACAAGGAGCGGTGCCTCCTAAGACTCAGCAGGTATCAGCACAGGGTAGTCAGTAGCAGTTGTTCCAGGGGAAACGAAAGAGTTTCTAGCATGGACAGGGTAACAGGAACTGGAGGCGCATGAAGCATTTCAATTCTGAGCAACCTGCTCAGAGCTTCCAGTCCAATTTTAGAGGTAGTACACAATAGTCTAGCACACTAGCTCGAGGCAGAGGTTACGGTAGAGGCACAGGTTGCTTCACTTGTGGTTAGCAGGACCAGATTGCTAGGATGTGCCCCAATAAGGGCACATCGAGATTTACACAGAGACTAGCGATGTTAGAGACGACAGTGGGAGATGCTGGCAGAGGCCACCGTGTATTCGCAGTGGTTGATAACCGCCAGGTAGAGCACCAGAGTACCATAGTTGAGACTCGTGGTATGTTATTGGGTAACCCTATTGCTATTCTATTTGATTCAGGAGCATTCGACTCTTTTATTTCTTCATTTGTAGTGTCACGTTGCAAACTGGGAGTCGTAAGGCAAGTTGATAGGTGGTAGGTTGAGTTGGTGTCAGGTGCGAAAGTTGCATCGCATTCTGTAGTAATTGATTGTAGGTTGGAGATTGGACCACTCTGTACTACCTTAGATCTTCGGGTTATACCATTGGGATCCTATGATGTTGTCAAAGGTGTGGATTGGTTAGAGGCTCACCGAGAAGTTATTGCTTTTTGACATAAGTTGATTCGGTGCATTAATGCATCTAGCGGCGAGGTTGAGATTATAGGAGTTTAGAGAAATATATCTTTGAGGATTATCTCAGCTATGCAGTTGAGTAGATGTGTTCGGTAGGGATGTCAGTTGTTTGTTGTTTTAGTTGACGACTTGGGATTAGGAGACGTAGAGGAGAAGGTATCTTTGGATAGTTATCTCGTGCTTTAGGAGTTCTTAGATGTTTTTCTAGATGACATTCCAGGTATTCCACCGAGGAGAAATATAGATTTTAAAATTGATTTAGTACTTGGATCGAAGCCTATTTCACGAGCTCCCTATCGTATGACTACTCAGGAGCTGAAAGAGCTTCGCTTGCAGTTGGAGGAGTTGTTGGAGAAGTGATTCATTCGTCCTAGTGTATCTCCTTGGGGAGAACCTATCATCTTCATGAAGAAGAAGGATGGTTCACTTCGGTTGTGCATTGACTACTGACAGTTGAACAAAGTAACAATCAAGAATCGTTATCCAGTTCCCAGAATTGATGACTTGTTTGACCAAGTCAAAGGTGCTACCATCTTTTTGAAGATAAACCTTAAGTCGAGATACCATCAAATCCGTATTTTTGATGTAGATATCCATAAGATGACATTTTGAATGCGGTATGGTCACTACGAGTTTACTGTGGTACCATTCGGGTTGACGAATGCACCATCTATGTTCATGAGTTTGATGAATGGAGTATTCCACACTTATTTGGATAGGTTCATTCTTGTGTTCCTTGATGATATATTGATATATTCTAGGATAGTAGAGGAACATGAGGAACATTTGCACAGGTTTTGTAGTGTTTGCGAGGAAACTAACTTTATGCCAACTTGTCGAAATGTGAATTCTTTAAGTCTGAAATCAAGTATCTTGGTCATGTGATCTCAGGAGAGGGTGTATCTGTGGATCCTTCAAAGATCCAAGCTATTCTTGATTGGCCCACGCCCATGAATGTGGCAGAGATCCATAGTTTTATGGGGCTTGCAGGATATTACTGGAGGTTTGTTCAGAATTTTTCTAGAGT
Source organism: Sequoiadendron giganteum (assembly GCA_007115665.2). Taxonomy (NCBI): domain Eukaryota; kingdom Viridiplantae; phylum Streptophyta; class Pinopsida; order Cupressales; family Cupressaceae; genus Sequoiadendron; species Sequoiadendron giganteum. Next base: position 146,658,833 of record CM021104.1, read on the forward strand.
GGGTCATCCTATCACCTCTCTTCAAAGGAAAGGGAAGAGGTTTGTATGGACAACACAATGTGAGTCAGCTTTGTAGGTCCTTAAGGATAAGTTGACCAGTGCACCGATCTTAGCGATACCTAATCCCACATGAGATTTTGTGGTTTGTATAGATGCATCCTTAGAGGGCTTAGGAGTAGTCCTGATGCAGGAGGGTTGAGTTATAGCTTATGAGTCACGGAAGCTTAAAGATCATGAACTGAATTATCCCACACATGATCTTGAGCTAGCGACAGTAGTCCACACATTTACTAGGTGGAGACACTTTCTACTTGGGCATAGATTTGAGCTTCATAGTGATCACAGGAGTCTTCAGTACATCTTCACTTAGCTGAACCTTAACACAAGACAGAGGCATTGGATGGAGTTTCTTTGTGAGTATGACTTCGAGGTGAAGTATATTCAAGGAAAACAAAATGTCGTAGCTGATGCAATCATTAGATGTAGGCATGTGTTATCCGAGTTGAATCTTATGGTAGATTTACAGAGTTAGATTCTTGCTACTCTTCCAACAGACAGTTGGTATCAGGATGTGAGAGCAAAGATTGAGGCAGGCAGACCTCTTGCGGGCAGGTTCATGGGTTATTCACTTGAGGTAGATGGGTTACTTAGGCATTTTGAGCGTATGTACGTTCCTTCAGTAGGTGGCCTTTGCACTTTGGTTTTGACAGAGGTACATTGTGCACTATATTCAGCCCATCCTGGGGTGAAGAAGATGCACGTAGATTTAAGCTTGCTACATTTTTGGCCAGGGATGAAAAGGGATATTATAGATTTTGTAGCTAGATGTTAGGAGTGTCAGCAGGTGAAGGCTGAACACCAACATCTAGCAAGACTTCTTCAGCCACACCTTGTACCAGAGTAGAAGTGGGATATTATCTCATTGGACTTCATTGTTCATTTACCCAACTCCTCACGATGACATGATGCTATTATGGTGATAGTTGATAGGTTGATGAAATTAGCACACTTCTCGCCTATGCGCTCTTCCTATAATGCGTTATCAGTTGCTAGAGTGTTCATGGAGGATATTGTGAGTTTGTACGGTATTCCACGTCAGATTATTTCTGATAGGGATCCAATGTTTACTTTAGCTTTATGGACATCCTTACAGCATGCGATGGGGACACAGTTGAACTTCAGTTCAACATATCACCCTGAGACAGATGTATAGACTGAGAGGGAAAATCAAATCCTCGAAGACATGTTATGGACCAATAGACACGATGGGAGGATTATCTTTATCTAGTGGAGTTTGCTTATAACAATAGTTACCAGAGTTCCATTGACATGGCACCTTTTCAGGCCTTGTATGGGTGTCCTTTTCATACACCTCTGAGTTGGGATCGATTGGAGGACAGAGTGTTACTGGGTCCAGAGATGTTGTAGGACATGGATTAGAGAGCACCTAGTAGCAGCATAGGACAGGCATAAGAAGTATGTGGATGTGCATAAAGTGGATTCATTAGTTTTCTGTTGGTGATAAAGTATTCTTGTGGGTGCATTCGCGAAAAATTCCAATCCGTTATGCAAAGGGTTCGAAGTTGGCACCTCGCTTTGTCAGACCTTTCGAGATATTTGAAAATATTGGTCCAGTTGCTTTGTAATGCCCTGCCCAGTAACCTTAAAGGAAGTTGCAATTAACATCACAAGCGAACCAAATTTTTTTTTTATAAAGTGCATTTAACATACACATTCACTGACTAGTTAAAAACAACCTCTAAGACTACAAGGTTAGGATTACTTAAACCCACACATACATATTACATATAACCATAGCAATATAACTTTATGAAATAAACATCATACATCATAAGAATACCACATAACATAATAAGATAATCAACCAAGATACAATCTCATAAACATTAACTTAATCCAATAGTTACATCACTCATTCCCAGAATGAGACACAAGTACAAAAGTATTACAATTACATAACTCCACCTCATAATCATAAGAGGAATAAAATAACTTGTACAACTTAAAATATTACAATGCAAGAAATTACAAGAAGTACCGCGAGCTGCCCATTTGGATGTCTCGCCACCAAGTACTGAAGATCAATGGGGACCCAACGGTTTTGGTGCATGTTCCACCCTACCAATGTGGTACCCGAAGGCCCACCCCCCATGCTAGGAGATAGTAACAAAGTAATATGGACTAAGATTCTACTACCTCTAACCAAAGGCAGACTCATACTGACTCAAACTGTTATAACCAACCAAATGAATTAACAAGTACAACTCATTCACCATAAAAGTACGAATCAAGTACAACTCAAGTATAATACAAGTTCAAATCAAGTACAATATTCAGATCACTAACATAGATCACATTGCTTCTAGACATAAAGTAGATCAAGTATGTTCAAATAACCATACACATAAAATAATTAACAACAGTTGTCATAGATAGAGTGTCATCGCAAGGTTTGTCATGAGATCTCCTCTGGGCATTCTTCATAGGCTCCAGCACAAGTAATCTTGGTGACTTCAACCGAATCCTGGCACTTATACACACTCATGCGGAATCAACTACCTCTCACAAGAACTAGATAGTTGATCTTGCCATTCCAAGCCTTCCCACTCATCCCAAGTCTAAACAAGCCCTTGTGTCTATGAGTGAGGTAAAATTATTTTGATTAGTGAGAAGTTAGTCCTAATCTTCTAAGTACATTATTTTAATTATCACTTGTTTAAATCACTCCTGAAGGTTATCCAGTTTACCTCTTTGGGCTCTGGCGCCTAAAGAAGCCACTCTTCTATTCGACAACACACACCCAAACAATCCACCAAGGGAACCACAAGTGCATACCAACTAGGCATCATAATCCACTCCAACACAAGGAGGATACAAATAATAGAACTCACTCCAAACATCTTGGAGGCAACAAACACATAGTCCACTCCTTTCATAGGAGGTAACAAGATGAAACCACATAACAAGGTCACTCCATACAAGGAGACACGAACCCCATAATCCGCTCCTAAACCAAGGAGGTGCAAACATCCTCATTCATGAAAATCGGATAAAACTGAAAAGACACCATGCACTACCCAATGGAAAACAACTGGATGGCATAAAGATTCAACAACCCTTATCCTCTAAGATTTTCTAGAAGAATTATAATTTAGGACTAACACTAAATCCCAAAACCAACAATGCAACTTGACGACATAGCAACAAAAGCATTCAAGTCATCAATCAAATCTAATATTTGGATTTCCTAAATCCATACTCATTCAATAGGTAGTGTTGACAAAGTCAAAGACATGATAAGTAGATCATCTAAAATAATCATAACCCCTATTTCCCTTTTCATTATTGGAAATCTAAAACAATTAAACTTACTTCCCTTTACTGAATACAAAGAATTAAATCCTTTAAGATAAGCATGAAGAAGATACTACTTTTGGATATACTAAATCCATATCTCTTTCATAATCCAATCACAATGATTCAATTAATCTAAATAGAAATTAATAAATAACATAATTGATTGCTTCATCAATAAAACAACTTCTTAATTTACTTTTAAATCGACACAAATCCATGCAAGTAAACTCTTTCCATTTCCTAACCAAATCTTACATCTCATTCAATTTTCTATTTAACACATTCAATCACTTTAATATAATAACATATTGTTTCTCTATCCATTTTTCATATACACTAATCAATCCAATTTTAAATCTCTATTCAATAATATATTGCATTCTTTAAATCAAATATTTAACTCTTTCAATTAAACTTTAACAAGCCATTTTAAAATAACAATAATTTCCCATATGTTTATAATTTTAATTCCACTAATCTAATATACAAATTTTATTTAAAATAATATAAATAAATATAATACTTTAATATTATAAATTATAATATAAAATATTATTAAATAATATTTTAATATTATAATAACAATACATAAAATATTAATATTTATAAATATCAATTTATTATTATTTTATTTTCAAAGCAGCCATGGGAAAATAATTTAACAGCAGTCTCATGTTTCAAGCATAACTCAAAAACTACGATCTGGGTATTTATGATTTTTGGACAGGGGTAAGAACATTTCAAAATGCAAAACCCTTTAAATTTCCTGAAAACCCAGTTTGTGAAAGTAAAGTTATAGGTGACGCAATCAGACCATTTTACCATGAAAATATATCTATACTGCAGATTTTAAAATCCGATTTTTAATAATAAACAGAGGGTTTTATTTTCTAAAAACATTCTAAATGCATGGTTCAATCTCTATATTTGATTTCAATAACAACAAAATCAATTTCTCCAAATAATTTAAATTCAACTAAGGTTTTCACAATTTTCACTCAAGAATTTTCACAAGCAAAGTCTGTAAATTTATTTAATTATTTTCTTCTAATATCAAGTTTGTTTTCTAAAACAGATTTAACAAACTAATCTTTAATCACTACTATTTAAAAAAAAACAATCAAAAACAATAAAACACAAAGAGGAAAACCTGGTACAAGAAGCTACAGGAAGAGATGAATTTTTGATGCAAGCCTCTTCCAAAGATTTCCTGAATTTTCTTCAATCCTCCAATGAATCCAATCCAAAACCAAACAATTGCAAACAATCTTTCCTTCAATCAATTCTACAATCAAACTTTCTTCAAACCCTTGTGCAAATTTTTCAAAATTTCTTCCCTGCTGTAAAAATGTATTTTTTTCTAAATCTCTTTCAGTTCCCCTAAAATTAAAACATGTATTATTTATAAATCAAAAATACTTAATACAACCCTAATTCACATTACATGCAAATTAGATATTTCAATTTCAATTTTTACAACCCTAATTCACATTACATCCAAATTAGATATTTCAATTTCAATTTCAATTTCACTTTTCGAAAACCCACTTTCAATTTAAAATGCAATTTCAAATAATAAATTAATTTCCAAAGTTGCAACCAATTTTCCAAATAAACATTTAATTACAATTTCTAATTTAATTCCCACACGTTGAAATTAAATTCCAAAATTAATTCTAATTCTTTTATTTCCTTTCATTCTCTTGCATCATGTTTAATTAATTAATTTAATTATTTAATAACTAAACTCAACCCCCTTGGATTAAATTTAATTAATTAAATAATTTAAATATAATTAATTAATTTAAATATAAACTTTTATCCACATTGCATTATTTAAATTAAATAACCATCAACATGATTTAAATGCAATTATTCTAAATATCTATTTCCAAATCAAGAATTCTTCAGAATTAAATAACATCAAAGCAAGATAGACAATAACCTGACACACACGAATGACGACACACTAAGGCTAGGGTGTAAACTTGACACATGTTACCTAGTTACTATCTCCCATTCAACTTAACCGTTGGATCGACGCGCTCAAACCTGTGAAACCAGGTGGAGTCGATGTCATGTACCTGCAATCCTGCAACCAAGTAAACAACATCATATAATATATCCAGCATATAATACACACCATGAAGAAGGAATCACAGATTCGCAGGGTGCTCACAAGCGAGTGATGCGAAACCGTCCTCTTCACCACTACACTCATTGAAACTGACACTTCCATCATAATTCCAATAATCTCATAATAATATCTCATGTTAACTCTACAACATCATTAATCCATAATACATGCAAAACAATAATCAAATAACTACTTCCCACAATAATAGCGATCAATACATCATAACAAAATGTAACCAGTATCAAAGTAACTGCAACCAAACATAGCATAAACCAACTTGAACAAGAAACTAAATGGAGGGGTATTACATGCTTACCATCTTGCTTTGCCGCCCAATCTAGCACGTATTCATGACGTTTTCTATGTTTCAGTCCTTCGGTTATATCATCCAGATGTTACTCACATCCTTGATTGGAATTCTCTACAGGTAGAGGACGGGCAGCTGGCTTTGGAGCCTGTGGCCGTTATGGAGCGCAGAACGCTCACTCTTCAAGGGTGAGATATTGATCAGGTTTGAGTTCAGTGGGATCCTAGGGATGATGCTTCATCCACCTAGGAAGATGCAGTTATGATGAGGGAACTATATGCCTACTTTTTTGTAGGCTTCCAGGAGTAAGCCTGGTCCTTGGGGGGGAGAATATAATACCCCTCCATTTTGCTTCTTGTTCAGTTGCTTGATACTTTAGTTGGTTGCCGATACTTTGATACTAGACACGTTTTGTTATGATGTTTTGATCACTACTATTGAGCAGCAACTATTATTGTGTGATGTGGTTATCTGATTTTGTTTCACATGCTTTCATGGATTAATGATGTTAGTAAAATTATCATGAGATTTTTTTATCTGAGCATTGATTATGACGTTAGTGTCAGTCCTTGATGAGTGTATTGGTGAAGAAGATGGGTTCGCATCACTCGCTTGTGAGCGCCCTGTGAATCCATGAATTCTTCTTCACGGTGTGTATTATATGCTGGATATACTATATGATGTTTAATTAGTTTTTTAGGTTGCAGGTACATGACATCGACTCCACCTGGTTTCACAAGTTTGAGCATGTTGATCCAACAATTAAGTTGAAAGGGAGATAGTAGCTAGGTAACTTGTGTCAGTCTACGCCCTAGCCTAAGTGTGTCATCAGTCCTATTTATTGAGTCATGTCTTACCTTATTTAATGTTATTTGATTCTATATGATGCATAATTGTTAAATCAATTGTTGGAATTATAGCATTGGTTAAAAGTAGTGATTATTGTATATTAAAGTAAAATTTTGCCTTGATGTTATATTTAAAGTTGATAATAAGGTTTAATTAGTTAAATTTTAATTTATTTAATTAAATAAATTTAATCTCAAAAGGATTGGATTTAATTATTAAATAATTATAATTAATTAATTAAGGTTATTGGATTAAACTAAATTAAAAGCAAATGAAACTGAAAAATATGTGAAATTGCGTTCAAAGTGAGTTTTGAAAAAGGGAAATTAAATTAATATTTAATTTTTAATTTTGGATGCAACAAAATTTATATTGTTAAAGATATTTTGAATTATAGCAATTGCATATTTTATTTATTGAAGAGAGTTTGTTTAGTTTAGAAATTTTATTTGTTTTAGAAGATTACTAAATTAATTTGAGAAATTTGTGTAAGGTTTTTGGGGGTTTTCCTTTTTGGTAATGGGTGTTATGTGAGAGGAAGGAAAAAGTTGCAGGAAAAGAAAGAAAAGAGAGAAAAGAAAAAAAGAAATTGAGAGAGAGTTTTTGGCTATAGAATCAATTGAGAAATTTGAGAGAATCGTATTGATAAATTGGGTAGAATTCATTGAGAAAGTAGGAAGGATTGTTTTTTTTTAAAGGAAGAAATTTGGTTGAAGTGGTTTGAGCTCTGGGATCATTGCTTGCAGGGATTCGTTGCACGATCGAAAGAAATTCAAGAGAGCATTGGAGGAGGCTCTGCATCAAAGATCCTCTTCATTGCCTATAGCTTCGAAATCCAGGTTTTCTTTTATGCTGTGAATTTTGTTCTGATTTATTTAAAATAAATTTACATTGTTTAAAGAATCTATTGATTGAAATCCTTAGGATTTAAGATTTGTTACTTAAAACTAGATTTAAAATTATCAAGAAAATTTGGAAGATTGTACAAATTTGCTGTAGGTTGTAGTTTATTTTGCAATGAAGAAAATTGTAGAATTATTGTTAAAACTAAACTTAAAATTGTGCATCAATTATAGACTGTGGAAGAAATTGTAATTCTGTAGAAAACAATTAAATCTGATTCTTGTTTTAAAAGAAAAATCAAATCCTCTGTAGGAAATTTTGTAAGGAAGAAAATAAAAAATAAAAAAATTAGACTCCCTGTAGTTTTCCCAATTTGACTGTAATTTAAAAGAATGTGTTAAATCAGTTTTTTTTTGTCCTTTTAAACTTTTGGGGAATCTAGAAAATCATTTGAAATTTTGACTTCCTGTGCTTAGTTATTTTATTTTGGTTTCTCAATTTTACCAGTAATCCTTTTCTGTGTTAAAATATATATATATGAATAAATATTATAGGTATTATATCCCTGGATATAAACATAAATAATTTATATATGTATATCTTTGTGTTTATTTAATGATATACATGAAAGGCCTGTAATTGTTTTCAAAATAAAATAAAATAAATAAAGCCGTCTTTATGGCGTACTTGGAAAAATGAAATTTCAAATTTTGTTTTGCAAATTTCCATGTCATAAGAGAAAATTTTTAGTAAAAAAAATTATAAAAATAAAATTTAAGTGGTTGGTGGGGGCGGATATACCCCCATTGCCCACGGCACCGTATGTTGAGCACGACTCACGAAGGGACCAGACTGTACAATGTACAGACCGATGCCCTTATGTAAGGGGTGGCCGGCTGTACAGTGTACAGTCCGGCACCCTGCGTGTGCCCCAGACCGATCAGATGGTGGCAGGGGTACCAGTGGTATGTTTGGCCCCTGTCACATCTAAATTCGGTTTTTTAATTTTATATATATATATATATATTTCTTTTTTATTTAAATATTAATTTTGTTCTTTTTTTTTTTTTTATACAGTTTGGAAATAAATAAAAATAATAGGAAATATTAATAGAGAATATTTAATGTAAAGTAAATATGGATATTTTAGGAAATTGGGCTAAGTTTGGATTTTTTTTATATATATTCAGATTTTAGTCACTTACACAATCTGGTTAATTTTGTTTTTTTTTCTTTCCTTCTTTTGAAATAAGAAGGTTTAAGTCAATGCTTTTAGATTTTATTCTTATGTGGTTTTTGAATATAAATATAATAAATGAACTTAAAGGATAAATTAGGCTGCACGGATTCTTAAAATATGTTTAAGTATTTAATATTTTGTCTTAGGCATATTTCTGCATGCAAGTAATTAGGTGGTAATTTAAATTGATATGATCAATGTGCATGGCTAGATTAGTTTGAGAAAAGTATTTATCATAATGAAGGAAATCAAATATTTTAAATGAAAAATTTAGAATGACATTATTTAATTTTTGCGAGAAGCTTTAGATTAGGAAATAGATTGAAGATATCCAAATATAGTGAAATCTTTTGCCAGTGCCTTTTAATGTTAAAATTTCCTTTTTGTTGTTTGCTTTGGGAGTGGGTAATTGTGTTCAATTGTTAAGTCTTCCAGAGATTGTGGGTCACTCCCTTATCAAGTTAATGGTCATTTTTCCCTCGGGTAGCGTTATAAGTGTTTGTTTCCTCCTAGTATTGGAGTGGATTTCCTTATTTGTTGTCTCCTAGAATAGGAGAGATTGCGTTGTTCAGTTGTGTAGCACTTGAGTTACCCTTGGAGTCTAAATTTGTGTAGTGTGTTATCCATTAGAAGAGTGACTTTTGTTAGGGGCCGGAGCCCAAAGAGGTAAACCAGGTAACCTTCAAAAGTGATTTCAACAAGTGAAAATTAAAGTAATGTACTTAGATGACTAGGATGCATTTCACATTAATCAAGATAAATTAACCTCACTCATAGGCACAAGGGCTAGTTTAGACTTGGGGTGAGTGAGAAGGCCTAGAATGGCAAGGTCAACTATCTTGTCCATATGAAAGGTAGTTGATTCCATAGGAGTGAGTATGAGGGTCGAGATTCGGTTGAGGCCACCAGGATCACCGAAGCCTATAAAGAATGCCCAAAGGAGATCTCATGACTAACCTTGTGATGACATTCTGTCTAGGATAACATAGTGTGGTGTGTTGTGTGTATGGATTCTTATCATAACTGATCAATTTTATGTCTTGAAGCAATGTGACCATGTTAGTGTTACTCTTATTGTACATGTGTTTGGTTGAATCTGTATGTGTCAGTATGAGTCTGCCTTTGGTTAGAGGTAGTAGTATCTTGTCCATGTTGCATTGTTACTATCTCCTAGCATAGGGGGTGGGCCTTCGGGTACCACTTGGTTGGGAGGAACATGCACCAAAACCGTTGGGCCTCCCTTGATCTTCAGCACTTGGTGGCGAGACATCCAGATGGACAGCTCATGGATCTTGTTATTATTTCTTGTACTTTGTATTTCAAAATGTATTAAATTGATTTTACCCCTCTTGTATTTATGAGGTGGATTTATGTAATTGAAACACTCATGTATTATGATTCATTCTGGGAATGAGAATTGTAAACAGTTATTCTTTTAATGGAATTATGCTATGGATGTTATCTTGTTATTCATTTAATTTACTTATGTTGAATGTTTGTTTTTACTTGTATAATTTAAGGAAATGAATCTTAATGATGTATGTTAATGGGGAATTCACTAATTCTCGGTTACGTAACCCTAGGAGATGTTTTCGATTATTAGATGAACATGTATGTTAATTCACTTTTTTAAAAAAAATTAGTACGCTTTGATAGTGAATTGAAAACATCCTCTAGGGTTGCGTGGCGGGGCATTACATTTATTTCCTTTCTTTAATGTTATTTAATTCTGAAAGGATTCATGATTTGAAATTAATTATTTAGAATTATTGCATTAAATTATGTTGATGGTTATTTAATTAAAATTATGCCTTGTTGATAGAAGTTATTATTTAAATTAATTAATTAGATTTAATTTATTTAATTAATTAAATTTAATCCATGGGGATAAATTTAGTTATTAAATAATTAAATTAATTAACTAAATGGGATGAAAGGAAATTAAAAGAAAGAAAATAATTAAAATTAATTTTGGGAATTTAACTTCAATTTGTGGGAATTAAAATAGAATTTGTAATTAAATGTTTATTTGAGGAAAGTTAGTTTTCAAAATATTAAAGTAATATAATATTTTAAATTTATATATTGCATGCAAAATTAGATTTGGTTGTTGAAGATATTTTCAATTATGCCAACATGTGTAAGTGTAATTAATTAGAAGATTTGGTGGAAAATTAATTCACGAAGATAATTTTGGAGAGGAAAAGCTTCTTCAGGTTTGAGAGGATATTTTTGGAAAAATTGCACAAAGAATGGTTTGAAGAAATTTTTGGTTGTAGAATTGATTTTGGAAAGTTCTATTGATATTGGTTGTGCTTTTGGTTTGTTGTCTTGCTTGGATTTACTGCATGGTTGAAGAGAAATTGTGAGATCTTTGAAGGAGAATTTGCACCAAAAGTCTTATTTTCCTGTAGCTTAAACACTAGGTTTTATTTTGTGGTTTATTGTTCTTGAATTGTTTAAATTAAATTGGTAGTGATTAAATAATTGTTTGTTAAATTCATTTAGGAATAGAGATTACTATTTGAGAGTTGAAATTAATTATTTAGATTTTGGAAGTTTTGTTTTTCCTGGGAAATTGTGAAAACCTCTATAAAATTTAATTTATTTGAGGAAATGGATAGTTTTGTTATTTAAATAAAACCTAGAAGTTGAACAACTCGTTTAGATTTTTTTAGAGAATTTAAATCTCTGTAGAAAATTGGGTGGAGAAATCTAGAGGATTTGAGAGTTTCTGGTTGTAATCTAGATTCCTCTTAGTTCTTGTTCTTTTATTGTCTTTGAATTTGGGGAAAATTGATTAAAATATTTAGTTTTAAACCTCTGTATATTTTGAAGAGTTCTCTAGAAAAATTGCATGTTAAAATATATTTTATACTGAAAAGTATTTTATTGTCATCCGTATGGTGAAAGGCAAAGGGAAAATCAGTAGGAAATTCATAGTTAATGGTTTGGGTTTGTAGTGCATTGGTTGGGAGGCGTCATTGCCATTGGCAGTGCCCTCCACATAGTGTGGAGGGAGCGCTACCAAGGGCAATGCCGCCCCTCACCATATGCGGTCACGCCCTAAGGTTTGGGCTTCGACTGTGCTTTACATAGCTGCCCCCAAATATAGGTGTTTCCCTATTTTTTTTGCTAAAATTATTTTAGGCTTTTGGAGTAAAATAAAATGCATTGAATTTAAAATTCGTCTGTACTTTGACCGGATTTAGAGTTATTTGGGTTCTGATCTAATTCAATTTTGTATGGAGTTTTTGGTTGGGATTTAATACATGATATATATATATATATATATATCATATATAAGTTGTAAATATATATATATTATATATATTGTATATATATATATATATATTTATATATTATATGTATATATATTTATATATATATACTATACATATATGTGGTGAATGGATATTGCATATTATTTCAATATGTTTAATTTGGAATATTTAAGAATAAAGTGTATTTTATTTTGGGTTAACAATTTAGTGTTTTGTAAATATTCATAGATATATTTAATGTATATATGCATGAGTATTTTCAATTAGGAGTATACTCATTATTTAATTTGTTTTATCAGTTGCATGTAAATAAGTTTTGCATGGAGATTTTAAAAGGTAAGATTTGAATGCATGGTTAAATTGATAAAGAAAAAGATATTTAATAAATATTGAAGAAATTACATGTTTTAAATGGAAAATTGAAAGAGATATAAGATTTGGTTAGAAAATTGAAAGGGTTTACATGCATGGATTTATGTTGTTTCTAAAAGTAAATTTAGGAATTGATTATATTGAAGAGGCAATTAGTTATTTTAATTTATTCATTTTCTATTACAGAAATTATATTATTGTGAATGGAATATGAAAGATATGTGGATTTAGAATATCCAAAAATAGTAATTTCCTCGTGATTGCCTTAAATGTTTTATTTTCTCTATATTTCATAAAGGGATGTAAGTTTAAATTGTTTAAGGCTTCCCATAATGAAAATGGAAATAGGGTTATATGATAATTTGAGTTAACCTAGTTATCTTGTCGTTGACCTTGCCAATGTTCCTATTGAATGAGTATGGATTTAAGAAATACTAATATTAGATTTTAAATATGACTTGAATGATTTTTGTAGCTATGTCATCAAGTTGCAATGTGGGATATGGGATTAAGTGTTATTCCAAAATTGTAAGTCTTCCAGACAATCTTAGAGGATGAGGGTTGTGAATTATTTATGTCAACCAGTTCTTTTTCCTTCGGTAGTGCATGGTGTCTTTCCAGTATTTACCCAGTTTTCATGAACGAGAATGTTTTCTACCTCCTTTGGAAGGAGTGGACTATGTGTTTTTTTGCCTCCATTTGTTGGAGTGAGTTCTATTAATTGTTTCCTCTCTTAAGATGGAGTGGTTTTGATACCTAGGTTGTATACACTTGTGATTCCTTTGGTGGGTAGTTTTGTTTGTGTGTTGTCAAATAGAAGAGTGGCTTCTAGTAGGGGCTAGAGCTCGTAAGAGGTAAGATTTGGGTAACTTTTGGAAGTAGTTTAATCAAGTGATAACTAAAATTGCAATGAAAATTTGGGGAGTACTACACACTAAAAAGATAAGTTATAGCCTCACTCATAGTCGCAAGTGCTAGTTAAGGCTTGGAGTGAGTGGGAAGGATTGAAATGGCAAGGTCATCTATCTTGTTAGTACGAGAGGTAGTTGATTCCGCACTAGTAAGTATGAGGGCTGAGGGTCAGTAGAGGCCACCAAGAACACCAAAGCCTATAAAGATCCGTTGAGGGTAACTTAGTATGATCTATACGATGAGGGTGATCCCACAATACTGGTTTACAATTTCTGGCCAAACTGGACACTTAAATTATTATTTTTAACTAAATCTTCACATTCAGGCACCTATAGAGGCTAAACCATGAGGAATTTGAAGATGATGCAAAATAGAGTCTCATCACATTTTTTCTGTAGATTCTAAAAATATTTAAAAAAAAAAAATTGGAAGAAGATTGCACTTCTTTTTCCATCTCCCATGAAAACTAGTTTTTTTTAGAAAACAACATTTTTAAAAAGTGACACTCACCGTATACAACATAAATTTTTTTGTTTGAAGGATAAAATTCTATTTTTTTCAAATTTGATTTGTAACTATGATATATAACAATTTTTTTTGGTCTTATAGTTTTTTGTTGAATATTTTTTCCTTAATAGAGTTTCAAAGTCAAACCAATTGCAATTTAGACATAGGCAGACTGTATACAACATAACTTTTTTTATATGTATCGAAATTAAATTATTATTATTTTAATGGATCAAGGAAATCAATACCCAACAAAAAAATATTTTTTTAAAAATTATTTTGATAATTTTCTATTTTTCCACATGTGTAAAACAAAGAACTTGATTTTCAGTGAAAAACGTATGTTTAATAAAACTAAAAAAACACATACATAATAAAACCAAAAAATATTAAAATTATATTCGTGTGATAGCTCATTTCAAGGACTACCATAATCATTCAAAATAAATTTTAAATAAATTCATTTGATCCCCCAAAAGGTAAATCAAAAGTGATTTTTTATTAGCATTTGATAGGTGTAAAGGAGACTCATTTATAAGTATGGTTTAAAACTAGAGAGGTTCTATTCGAGGGGGTTTGATATAAGATGGTTTGATCAAACCCTCTTCAATTGGAATCCTTAAAATGGAACTTTTAAAGGATTAAATAATTATATTTTCTAAAAATATGTGATTTCAGCAAAAATCAGTTCCTCTCAGAAATTATACACCAGCTTTATGGGATCACCCATGACAGTTTGTCTAGGACAACCGTTGTTAATTGTTTTATGTGTATGGCTCTCTAAACATACTTGATATATTTTATGTTTGGAAGCAATGTGGCCTATGTCAGTGATGTGAGAGTTGTACTTGTTTATTTCATTTGTTTGGTCGTGTCAGTATGAGTCTACCTAAGGTTAGAGGTTGTAGATATTTATCCATGTTATGTGGTTACTATCTCATAGCATGGGGGATGGGCCTTCGAGTACCACTTGGTTGGGAGGAACATGCACCATACACTGTTGGTTCCCCATTTATCTTCAATACTTAGTGGTGAGACATCCAGATGGACAACTCGTGGTTCTTGTGTTTAATTCATGCATTGTAATATTTTAATTTGTATATGTTATTTTTATCCCTCTTATGCTTATGAGGTGGAGTTCTGTAATTGTAACACTTATGTACTATGGCCTCATTCTGGGAATGAGATTTTTAACTATTTGATTAAGTTAATGAAATTGTATCTTGGATGTTTATCTTATTATGCTATTTTGTATCCTTATGTCGCATGATGCTTATTTCATAAAGTTATTTAATGTTATGGTTATATGTAAGATGTATGTGTGGGTTTAAGTAATCCCAACCTTGTAGCCTTAGAGGTTGTTGTAATTAGTAAGTGAATGTGTATGTTAATTTTACTTTAAAATAAAAAATTGGTTCCCTTAAGTCATTAATTACAATTTCCTTTAGGGTTACTTGGCGGGGCATTACATGTTTGAAAACCCATATTAAATAAAACATTAAAATATGTAGAGTAGAAGAGACAAAATACAATAATAAATAGTTTTCTATGGTGAACTGAAAAAAAGAATATCATGAAGAATAGTTTGTTATGGGGAAATTCAAACACTTGATACAAAAACCAAAATTGGAAAAGAGTTATTATAAAAATTCTTAACAATTAGAGGAATATGGCAGATGTTCGAAAACCCACATTAAGTACAACTTTAAAATATGGAGAATACAATAGGAAAACTATGATAATGAATCGTTTGTTATGGAGAAGTGGAAAAATAATACCATGAATAATAGTCTATTATGGGGAACTTCAAATATTCATGAAAAAAATATATCATGAAACATATCTAGGAAAAATAACCACAACAAATAACAGTTTCTAATAAGGAGCTTCTACAAAAATAGATAAATTCTAAAAGAGCTATTAGAATAACACTTAACAACTTTCATACTAGCCCTATGCAAACATATATATGCAATTACTCATGCTAATTTTTAGTTTCTCCTATGTTAATGGGTATACCGTGAAAGATGCATAAACATAACTATAAATAATAAACAAAGCATGAAATAATTACAAACCCCAACCATATCTTTTAGTGAAAAAAAGAAGATTTAACCATAATAAATCCATGTATACAAATCCATAATCTCTTTGAAGTAGATCCAAAATGGGTATAATGGAAAAGATACAAACATATAAAAAGGAAAAATAAGAAGATAGTGAAAGACATGAACAATAAATTAATCATTTACACAAAATAATCATTTAAAACGATTTACAGATTTCAAAGCACAATAACTACAAATAATAAATGAAACAAAAAAAACTTACTAACCCTAACCATATTTTTTTGTGAAAGAAAGAATCTATTTAACTACAGTAAATCCATCCATACAGAGCCACAATCTCTGTGAAGTATTCAACATGGGTATAATGACAAAGATACAAACATATAACAAGAAATAATAAACAGAGAGCGAAAGACATGAGCAATAAATTAATCATTTACACAAAATAACCATGTAAAATGACTTACAGATTTAGGAGTGCAATAGGCTGAAAACCCTCCAATATGCTATGAAACAGAGTCGAAGCCGACAATTTTTACAATTGTCTACTATCAAACCAACACCACAATGGCTCTTTTAACAATGCAACTAAATCAATATACTTTCTTGCATATTTTCCAACACATCAATTTTAAAACCCTCGAATCTAGTATCAAAAGAAACAATAGCTAGAGAATGAAACACATAAACAATAAATTAGTAATCATTTATGCAAAAAAACCCATGTAAAATGACTTACACATTCCACAGAACAATAGTTATAAAACCCTCCAATCTCCCAAAAGATAGAGCCGGAGCCCACGATTATAGTTTTCTATGAAACCAACACCACGATTTCTCTTTCAACAATGCAACTTAATCAAATTATACTTTCCCAAACCACAACATTGAATATTGTGTTTACTTCACCTACCGCCATTGTACACCAATGGCAAGATGCATTAACCCTCATAGGAACAAACACTTTCCATTCAACTTTCGTGCATCGAGGACACCAACTCCATCACTGCCAATCCACATAATTAGTAGCCTCGATGTCACCAAAAAAAAATGATCAACTCGCCGTCGGTTGGAACATCTCCGGTGCTGGAAAATCTAATTCACGACTAGGCTAACAAAAATCCCAGCAAAAACTTCAAAAAAAATAGCCTATCGGCTAATAGATATAATATAATATAATAATATAACAATAAATACACAAAATAATGACATAAATAATAAATATTTAATTAGTTTTAAATATATAATAAATAATTTGGTTTTTAATATATAATGCTATATTATATAACAATATAATAGTTAATACATAAATAATAAATACAATATAATAATATATTAATGATATAGATATAATAATATACTAATAAATACATAAAATAATGACATAAATAATAAAAATTTATATAATAATATAATAGTTAATACATAAAATTTAAAAATTAAATATAATATTATTCTATAATAAAAAATAAAAATAAAATAAATAATAATATTAAAATCATTTTCTAAATGACCTACCAATTGATCTCATATACTACACAAATGTGTGCAAAAAATAAACTAGTATTTTCCTAATTGACCTTCTAGACCTCTTCGACATACCCATTGCACAAGGAGCCATAGCTAGTTATAGTTTATTATGAACTTTGGATAAGTCGAAATGGTCGCCCTAGTTTTGGCAATATAAAAGTCACAAATGTCATGTTTATCTATATTTGCTATAAAAAGAAAAAAAAAAAATTGTTGCTAGTGTGTCTAACTGAAAGGCTACTCCCTTAAGGTGGGAAGGTTCTATGCACATGAAATTAATATATAAGAATGTTGATTAATAAGTTAGTAAATTTATCAAGTGGGGCTATTAAAAGGAGTAAGATATGTTTACATCAATTATAACTAAGGATTTAACCTAATTTATCTTTAAAATAAAAGATTTAATTATCATCCTTTTTCAGATGATACCTTAAGTTAGGAGTTAAATTATTTGAGTGTAGCAGGTTGTTTCAATATCTATACAATTTCAAATGTGGCCTTGATATGTGTTGGCATTTTTTACTACAACCCACACGTGTTTCCTAGAAGCTCCTATGAACTCGCCACATTCAATAATAAAATACTAGGAACACTATGGCCAACTTAATGAGAATAGCAATAAGGCTAATTATCCTACACTTCGAACTCTGTAAAATCCAAGAGGGTATTCCCTAACATGTGCTCTTAACATACAACATTTAAACAATTCATTTGTACACAAGTAAGCAACATATAGATCCCCAATTAATGTTAAAGGATGAAATCCTTCAAGAAATCGGCTATTACTTAAAAAGACTCATGTCCATTTAACAAAGAATCAAAAACTCCAAATAAAGTAAATTGATAGGAAATGTTTGAGTAAAATATCCTAATGCCATAACACAAAACATGCAAAAATAAAATGTAATTAGAATTCCAGTGCCATATCCCAACACACGGAGTCAAAAGAGAAAACTAAACTATAGGGTAAATTTATTTTGAACCCTTATGATCTATTATAAATTGCATTACAACTGATATATCTATATATGAGTTTATTACTCCTTTATGAGTCCTATTTGTTATATTTCATGAATTTACTAGTTAACTAAAGCATTTAACCGATCCTTTGAACCAGGGCTATAGTTAAACATAATTCATAATAAGGAAGAAATGAAAAACAATGAAAATCATCTTTGATCAATATTTTATTAATAATCCATGTAACATAACACAATAGGAGAGAAAATAGACTCCAAATATTCACGAGTTTGATAAAAACATGCTCAAAAAACCCATGATTAACAAAGTTCTCCAATCCGACTTAATTTTTTTTAAATCTAGGCTTACAACACATACTCTCTATATTACTAGACTCTTAATTCTCATATTTTGGATATTTCAACCGGACACTCTCTCAGCCAAGAATTCCCTTTTATAAAACAAGGGATCCAAAAAGCATCAAGTCAGGGAGTACACATGTCTATTTGTGATTGGACCACTAAATCTTGATTTAGTTACAATTCTATTGTGCGAGTGGAGAGAATAAGACAAAGATCATCATTAGTTGATAAGGAGGAAAGAAAATATCGCTCCAAAGGTTGCTCCCCATACATCAAAGGCATGCTTAACCGTTATAGTATTAACTCCACCTCAACACCCTGTACTTGGAGTCAAAAGGAGAATGCAATTTTAGAATATAATATCTAAGGCCAGACCTATATTATACATGACCAAGTTGCAATTCTAGACTATAACACTCATAATTCCAGTTCATCAGTGAACACCTTTTTCCATAATTCAAATTCCTCCTTAGAAGGCCACTAGGAAGCCACAACCTGATCAACCTTGTTTTGATACAGAGCATACTTTACCATTATCGATGTAGCCTTTTTATCAAAGTTTTCTAAGAAATTGATAACAAAACCCAACTTTTCCAATGTATTCTCTAGCATGCGGATGTCAACAGTTTTGCATATATCATGTGATTGAGACATCATTATATTGTTCATTTTCTCCTTCCAAACCTACAGGGGTTTAATTTTATCCTGACTATGTAAAATATGAGGCAATGGGGTCAGGTCCTTTCCATCATACACATTTTTCAACAATTTATTCTTGGATTCCATTGGGGCGGAAAATCCCTAAAAATTCTGCTCAACAATTCCCTTGACCAATTGATATGTTGCTATAACAGTAGGATATTTATCACCATGTTTTTTTTTCTCTACTGCCATGAATTTAAACTTCTCCATTCTAGGGTTCCATTTATTTAACAATGGGATAGCCAATTCTTTATCCCTTGGAAATAGTTTTAATGCTTGCAACATTAGGACATAATTTGCATGAACATTGTTTAGCTTACTCTAGACCCTTCTGTTTAAATGTTTCAAAACAATATCTACTATCACTATATTTCTTATCCCTACTACATCCTGGATTTGCCTTACCATTTCCTTATATTCTTGAACCTGATGAATTAGTTTCTCCCTAGAAAGTCCCCCTCCAAGGCTAGTAGCCCTCTCAATAGTGATAGGAACTTGTCCCATATTATATGGAATAATAGCCAAAGACTCTTCTTGTGTGGGAGATTGAGATTGCTCTACTGGTGGGTTAGGATTAGTGTTGTTAGAACTGGCTTTCTTTTGAGACCTCATGGTATCCATTTGTTGCCTCAATAAAGCCAATTCAGTTTCTAACTCTGCTACCTTTTGTTGACTCTTATTATATTCAATAATAATGTCATTATATTTGCCTCTCAAAGTATCCCAATGCTTGCTCAAATCTTCAACAGTTGCTCTAGTGAATTTGGCAACATTCATGACCATATCAGCAGCTTCCAATGTTGGGGTGTCAGCAACTCTCCTCACAACCAAGTCACCATTGAAGTCAGACGGTTCTACAACAATTGGATTTTTAGAGCTTGTGGATAGGGACTAGATTGCCAAAACATCCCATTCCTCACTAAAAGCTGATCCTTTGAGTGCCGATGTAGCCTCCTCTTCAATAGCAAGAAGTGTCTTATTAGCCCTTCTTATTGTGTCAAACACCACAACATCAATGATATCCCACTCAGGGAGTAGCAATAATCCACTTTTTTGTACCAATTCCCGACATTGCTCTGGTGTTATTGATTTGAATTTTTCTCTCATATGTTCCCTGACCTTAGCTTGAATTACCTTATCTAGGAGTTCTAGATGCAGACTTCTCTCATGTGCCACCTTCTCAACATATAATGTAGTATGTGCTCTCCATACAAAATCTTTAAAAGCACTAGTTTGAATAAAAGAGTCATCCATCATGAACTCTTTTCAAGCTTCTATTCTCAAGTCATTATTGCTTGTTATTCCTTTGATTTCATCTTTTCCTAGCCTCAAAGAAATTGCACCTGAACCTGTTGCAGTGTCAACTAGGTCTAATGGAATCTCAGGATGCATTTCATCTGGAGTGACAATAATTTCATCATCCTCATCACCATCACAATCAACAATCTTTACTCTTTCAACCTTCCGCCTCTTTCGTGATGGTGTGTAAGCCTGTTCTGAAAAACTTGGAGGAGAATCCAAATCAACAACATTTGGTATTGGCTGCCTTGAATAAGATGGTGCAATATTTTTAGCAACATCCTCAAATCTACTTCCCTTTCTTCTAGAAACAACCCTTATATTATTTTGGGGTTGATAAGTAGGCCTCTCCTCTAACCTTACTTCAGGGTACTCCTTGATGGTTTGTGCTTTTCCCCTTTCTTCCACAACCCTTTCATCTTTAAAAACCCCAACCAAGCTCTCAAAATTATCAATAGAATGCATTGCTCTGTTTAACTCATCTTTAGCATTAGGTATGAGATTGAGACCAAGTATTTTCTCCTGCTTACTTTTTACCATTTTAGAGTAGGCAATGTATAGTGCCTTCCTCTCATCTTGTAATTCCAAATCAAAAAATATTCCTAATGATGTCCTCAGGAAAGTAGAAGTTGTGGACAAAAGCTCCTATATGATGTTTTTCCTTCATTTGAGAGATAAAACCCTCAGGGTCATGATTCCTGGGGTGCATAGTCCTTAGCCTATAAGGCCCAAGTAATATGTGCAAATCCTTCCATCCTCCTTTTGCCATAACAAAATCAGCAAATGTTGTATATTTAGGGAACAGAGAACCTTTATTCTACTTAGCTCACAAGTGTAGTTCTTGAGCACCTCCCAATTGCCTCATGATTTCCAAGAATCCAATTCTAAGGGGAACCTCCCTTGGTAGAACCTTTGGATTGAAATTAGTGCCAAAAACCTTGAAAACTGTTGTATTATGATAGGGGATAATGTCTCCCCAATTTTGCATTATGTTCAACTCAGGCCTTCTCTGCATCAGCCTCAAGAATTCATGAATTTATTTTGGGATCCTTGGGGTCCTAAACCAAAACCTTCCTTAGTTTAGATCAAAATACATTATATAGATTTACATAATCAAACTTATGATCATGTATGTCAAGAATCCTAGTCCAATATTGGACAGGCATTTTAATGTTTCATACCTTCTTCTTTAATTCCATATATTTTTTGAACACAGCCTGACCATTATACAAAAACATGTGGATTAACAAGGAATACCATCTAAATCCGACCCAATTCTGCCCCTCCTTTAGGGATACCAGACTAGTGTGTGTCTTCTCTGCCAAATAAGTGGAAAAATCATATATTACATTAAAACTCGGGTGCTGGAAATTTACTACCATATACATAATATCGGTAGACAAGGTTTTCTTTAAGCTGACTCCCAGAACCTGACATAAAGCACAAACAGTCTTCTTGAAAGAACTAGAGAAATAGTCCACAAGAAAAGGTTCAGTCTCATTCCTACCAATTACTACCTTCTTCTAATTTTTTCCTCTTCCTGAGACTGCCAAATGAGGTATCAAGAAGGATGTTCTGAATAGACCCCTAGTATTTCTATACTCTTTTCTGAAAAACCTCAAAGTCAACAGGAACCATATCTTGACTCCATTCATGCAATTTGAAAATATCTGCAATTTATTCTCTGGTTATCTTAATCATCTACACACCAACATGTGTTCTGACAATTTGGGCCAGAGGGTCATATCTAGCAGCAATGTCCTTTAAAAGATCTACATCCATATAAAAATTAGGCACCACCAATTTACCCAAGTCTAATCTCCACGGGTTACACAAAGGAACCAAAAAATTCTTGTTCCCAAACCAATTGGAGAACAACTATCACTTGGTGTATGGTAACTCAACATCTTGAATTGCACATTGCTTGTCTATCAATCCTTACAAGACTCGAGGCCCATGGAACAAAACCTTTCCCTCTTGCTTCTTGCTAGTAGAGGGTTGTAACAGATCAATAATATCTTGGGATAAAGACCTGGTAGTGGTTTCAGAACTAGAACTTCGGGCCTTGGGTGCCATTTGTACTTAGATAAATGATAATTTGAGCTAGGGATTTCTTATTTTTAGATAGCAAGCAATTACAATTTTCTCCTTTAGCCTTAAACATAAAAATTACCTCAATACTCAAAAATCCCTAGCAATTATCTAGACAAGCTCTAAAAGTGAATCTATTCAAACAATTCTTCAGAATAGGAAACAATCACGAATTGCCTAGCAAGCAACCATAAAATCTTCTGAATTTACAAGGAATGGCATACGTACTACTTATGGTTTTACTCGCAGAACATCCAAGGTAGGGAAATTGAGAAATTGTAACCACAACTTGCTTCACTCGATATCAAGCAATTCTTCCTCAATGTAGATATACAACACATAAATAGAAATTTGCAAATTTTAGCATTTAATTATGCAGGAAGAGTCGAACTCAGCCATTACTATTCACTCGCACGAGATAAAATGACTATAGTACAATACTAATTTATTTTTAATACGATTCGTTGATCAAATGAAATGTTGGCCAGGAGATCGACTCAGATTTAGTCAAAATAGTTTGAAAATACCACGTTCTCCCTCTAGTCACCAAACAGATAGAATATCCACCTAGCAGGCACCACATCAGCACAGAACGAGCCCCACCTTTGTTATCAACGCACAACATCGAAGTCCATGCATCACCAAATTGCACTCCTCACAATATTATTGAAACTACAATTTTAATTACGTGAGGTTAGTGAGAAACGACCATGATGTGTTGGTACGGAAATAGTTGTCGGCATCAACCTCCATCATCAATTAGTGAGTAAAATTGGTTCCCACCATCAAATGTGATAGATGGCAGCATCTCGCACACCTCACACCATATTTTTGACATTATCAGAAACCTTGCAAGGTATGTGAGCAATGGTCAAGATTAAAATCACTTCATCCAATGACCGTGCAATCCACACATGTGAAAAGGTTATTCATAAAGAAAGGAATTGACTAAGTGGATGAGGAAATGACCTTCAAGGTTGAAAATATTATTTAGAGGTTTAATCTAAAATAATTTAATAGCTCGATACTATGAACATATAATGCAGTCATGATGCCAAAAGACTGAAAGGATGGGTAAATGGGGCCGGTAAAGTCACAACCAAAAAGGGATAAAAGACCACCTAAGTGACCGACCACCTTCCATTATAGGTCAATGCCAGAAAAGAAAACCCAAAACCCAACCTCTCAGAGCTAAGGACAAAACATACCTACAAGGGAAAAAAAAAGAAGCTCCACCAATATGTAAGGAACCTTACCAAGGTCTTGGGGGCAATATAAATTATCATTATGTTTCATCTGTCATAGCACCTAGAAGAAAGAAAGGGGTATGTGAAATGACATTGTAGAAACCATTATCATTCCAAGGATTTAATAAGTTCTCAGAAATAGTAAATTTAGCTCATTTCTCTCCTATAAGGCATCTGATATTCATTAGCTAGGGTTAATAGAAAACATGATGTATTGATTGTCTAACAAGTTACTATTGCTTAGCGGAGCCACACTCCTTAGGAAAGGCTTCTAGAGTGTTCCATTAGGACTATGTATAGACAATAATCTCACAAAGATCTATGAATAAAGCCTAGCTAAATCTCTAAGAGGTTGAATGTTCTAGTAACTTTAGGAATTTGATTGTGTCTCAAGGACTTGGCCTTTTTTAGTGAATGATGATTACATTATATATAAATATTTTTACCATCATACTATAATCCTTTATGAGACAATGTTAGAATCCTAGAGATGGTTCATAGTGGTCTCAAGAATATCTAGAAATTGCCACATATATAGTGGGGATGAAATAGTGTATTTATCAATGTTTATGTGATTTATTTTAACACTAGAATACTGTTAGTAGGTCTAATTATAACCCTATGTGAGAATATTATATGGCTAATTTTTTTATTTATTTTTCTTGTTTAATGAATAATACATTTATTTCATTGATTTTCCAAAATTGAATATTAGTATTTAATTTTTATATGTATGTTACACCCCATTTCTAAGTTACCGGATTTCTTTTACCTTTATGAGTAAATATGTTTTAATGCAAGATTATGACATTAATAGGTTTAATGGATGAATGAAATGTATGAATATGCATTATGATGAATTATTTTATAAAAATTTTTTTGTGATTTTTATGATATAATATGAATTGATTTAAAAGTATCAACTAACTACATACTTGTTGCACTAAGTTAGCTACAAGAAAGGTTCAAACCCTCTAGAGGGGGAGGGAGAGTATCACCCAAGAGAGGAAGTTGATATGAAAACTATTTGTATGTCTATCTGATTAGATGAACACACACACTAGACTGGCTAGGGTAACCTTGTTGAGTCAGTTCAAGTTTTGAGTTAGTAAGTGTTAAACCAAGTCGATAGCTTTTGGTTGATAGAAAGTTTGGATGGTTTTCTTTATTTATTTATTTTTTTAGCTAATTTGAGCATTAGTGTTAAACCTTTGTGATGAGCATGAGATATATATTATGTATTGGATATATTTATACATGGATACACATATATATATTGAATATATATATATATATGTATGTATATATGCAATCAGACATACATATATGTATGTAGGTATGAGCATTTTTAGATAGAAATGTTTGTGTATACCCATACATAGATACATACTATGTATGCAAACATTCACATATATAATATATGCATTGTATATACGCATCAATATATAGATA
This sequence comes from Sequoiadendron giganteum, assembly GCA_007115665.2. Taxonomy (NCBI): domain Eukaryota; kingdom Viridiplantae; phylum Streptophyta; class Pinopsida; order Cupressales; family Cupressaceae; genus Sequoiadendron; species Sequoiadendron giganteum. The sequence goes on from CM021104.1 coordinate 146,684,374, forward strand.
TATGATTATGTTTAAATACTAGTAATATACAGATGTATTAATATATATACACACTTATATAATTAAATGCCAATATATATTAATATATATATATATATAATTGATTGAAATAGATATGTGGAAATATGTATATTGATATATATATATATATTATAATATATATTCATATATATATGAGTGAGTAATGTTATATGCATACTAATGCTAATATAAATAAATGTGATGGATATTATAACATACTATATTAATATTATTGTTATTCTAATCAAATATGATGGAATCTATATCCCATGATGAGTTAACCACGAAATAGGGAAGGATGATTAGCCACACATGAAGGAGGTATATATTCCATGCCAAGGCATAAATTGCAACAATGAATAGTGGTTGTTTTAAATTATAAAAGCTGCCCAATTTGAGGTGCATAACTTGCAAGATATTAGATGTAAAATATGCCATGGTAGAGGTAAAACTGCCATGATAGTGGCTGGGTTAATTGCCAATATATATATGTTAGAACAACCAATGACATAGGTGCCTTGTCCAAGTAAAGGCAATGTAAATAAGTACTATGAATAGATGCTCCAAAGCCATATATGTGTCGTAACGTAAATGTAAATCTTCATGCCAAGTTTGACTAGGTAAAGGCAGTTCACAACCCATGTATGGGGTGCATGAGTTAGTTTTTGAAATGTTGTTTGGATTGGAAACTCTACATGGCCATAGAGAATACTTATTCAACCAATTTTATTGCCAACAAATAGCAGGTTGAAACTTTTAGCTGGGTCATTGCATTTCAAGGAAGCATTTGAGTGGATTTAAGAGTTAAATATGCAACCATTTTGACCAGCAATTCCCACAACTAGCAAAGAGAAGAGAGGTGGCAAGAAACATGGCTTGCCTTTAGCTAAAAACTACTATCCATTTATGTATAAATAGAAGGTAGTAGTTGAAACATAGAGAAAAATAAGGGTTTGGGGAAAATATGGAATGGCAGTAAGATGGACCTATTTCTCACTATTTCAATAGGAAATGAGATCCATACAAAGAATTTACTTATGAACCTTAGGTGAGTCAACCCAATGAGGGAATCTACTGATTTAGTTATGCTTGAGGATGGGGGTTTTAGCTTGAACAACACTTTTGGGAGAAAAATTAAAAATAGAAAATCTACCTAATTATGCCAATTCAAACCGAAAACAACAATATAAAACTCAATATTGATAAAAACATAAAACTTTCTACAGAGATAAGAAGGTTTGAATGATGCTTACTCATCACCAAATGGTAGTTTCAGAAGGTTGTCTTTGACTCATTTACCCATGGCCGAATGGGCCTTTTCTCGAGGTTTTCAAATAGCTCTAGTGAGTCTCTAATGTCACTTTATAGCTTCCATTTCATCGAAGTTGTGTCAAAAAGTCAGAAATCAGATTTGTAGGTGAGTTTCAATGATTTGACAATAACTTTGACAACTTTTCCAATATTTCTCTCCAAAAGATCTTCAATCCTTCTTCAACCTAAAATCTGCAACACAAACACAAGAGGGAAAAACTATTTGGTTTTTTTTTAATGGGGGTTTACTTTAGTCAAACCCCATTCTGGTAATTAAATCTTGAATTAAAATAATGAAATATGAAAGGAATGATGAATGAACAATACAATGTTGCAACTCACCAAACCCTTGAATAAACCTTTAGAAATCTGAAATCTTGATGTTGATTGTTAGCAATTTTCACTATAGCTCGATTGGTGGAGCTGATTAAATTTGCTATATCTTAAAGTGGAAGTTCAATTATTCTCTACTTATGCATTGAGTGATGTTTGCACTATTCTTATCAAGTATAAGTGATGCATTGTTTAAGAGAATAGAGTTCATAAGTATTATTTAATGCCAATGGAACAAATTAAGTACAAAGTTGAATATACAAATGACTAAGCATTCATTGCTTTCCTTTTATTTCAATGACATTGTTACATTACAAATTTCATTTGATTGCAAGAATGCAAATGATTATACAAAATTAAACTGAGATGCATTTTCAGAATTAAAAGAAGAAGGAGAAATTAAGGAATCCACACACGCCATGTGGTTAAGTGTTCCAATGCATTATAAGAAACATTCTACACTATTGAAGATACAGGAAATGAAAAGACACATAGGTATAACATGGTCATCATTGCCTGTGCTTGTGGTCGATGCAGAAGTGGTGCACTGTCCTTCATCCTCGAGATCTGATTGACCTATAAGAGAAAAAGAGAGTTGTTAGATCTCAAAATATGAACACACCTAAATGAACCACAAATAGTAATGGAGAATGTTGTTGACAATACATTGAAACAATCAAGAAGAATACAAACATCAGATTTGAAAGTGTAAACATCATGATATATATTGGTTTTTGCTAGCATTGCTTGTTTCCTGTGCAGGTATAGTAAAATTCATGTAGTGGATCATATCTGAAGACACAAAATCATGTGGAGTAAAACGGTCTCCCAAAAGGGTAGATCTCGACATGTTGCCCCTTAAACTTACAAGTGGGCTAAGTAAAATAGTATAATTATCATACTCATCTGAACGATACATGAAGGAGTAAAACAAGGTTTTAGTTATCAAAGCATTAATTTTTTTGTTCATTCATAACAATCAAGTCTAAGTGATGAAATGAAGATTACATATGAACAATAGACATAACTGATTCAATACAATTGAAAACTATCAATCTCATTCTGGAAGGTTTAATTATTGTTGTCACATTAATTGATTTATGTTGCCCCAGGTCTGTTCACATTCTTTTATGTTGTTTCATATTATTCTGTTTGGGAACAGAAAGTGTTTTATCTCATGATGGTGATAGTGAAAAGGCATACATAATGCCTTATCAATGGAGCACTAATGAGTAATATAAAACATAGGGAAAATTATTGCTTTATCTTATGAAGTGTTTTGAGCTGAGAATGCATATTCTTTTCTAAAAGAATTCAAGTTGTGAAATAAAGGTTTTGAGAACAAAAGTAATCATACAAGTAGGGTTATTCATAGTGGTGAGTGAAACAAAGACCATCAGATATTACCACTAATCATTGTTTGTTTGTTTCATGTTGTTTGGATGTTGCTACAAGAATGATATAACAAAAGGAGAACTTAATGTTTCATCTGAATTCTTGAACAACAATAGAGCAGTTAGTGTTGTTTCCTGTCAAGGGTGTTTTGGTTATAAACTTATTCAGAAATATCATGATGATGGTAAATGAAAGAAGCCAATACCATAAGAGTTTCAAACAAAAATGGAAAGTGTTCATAACATTTGGTACAGGATAATGGAGAATTTTTGATTTTTTATTCAGCATAAAGGTGAGTCTGAATTTGCAGATTATGGAGGTAAAATGAAGCTATAGTGAGAAAGGGAGAGCATACTGCATTTTTTCAGAAGTTATATGGGTTTCAACATAGTGTGAATGTTTTTTCAAATGCATACTTGTTCTTGTCTCGGTGAATCCACATGAGGATTTTGATAGGAAATCAAAATGCTTAAAATATCATGGTGGCTTAGGTATAAAATTTGAATGCATACAAGATGACAACTTATTTCAAATAAATACCCATGTTGGGTTTTCACATACAAACTCAGAAATAAGTAAAATTTTCCCAAAATTTTGAGAGCCCACATGGGGGTTTTGAACAAAATGGAGTTTCCTCACTATTTTCTGAATACTCATGAGGGGATTTTTACAGAAAAATGCAAAAAATGCATGTCTTTCATCATGGGTTGATCCCAATTATGGAGGATTTTTAGTTACATAATCCACTGAAAGTATGGAAACCCCTTTCAAGTTTACTATTTAGAAGTCAAAATTTGAAAAAAAAGAAAGAGAAATGCATATAATTTTCTTCAAGAGGTTCAAGAATGAAGCATTCATGGCACGACCTATTTGTGTCTGCATTTTATATATAAAAAACACAATCATAGCCCTTGCATTTTAAATCTTTTAAAAGATTAATGACTGAAAGAGAAAATGCATGAAATACAATGGAGGAACATGAAATTAATTTTTTAACTATGAAGGAGTAGAGTGGTGTGGCCAAGCTCATGGGAGCTCACAAATAGAAAGCTTGAACCCACTCAAAGGTAGCCAACATTAATGGAATCAAACATATTGAGAATGGAACACATAAAAATCAGAGATAAAGGAGAAGAGGCCACGACCTTATGGATTTTTATTGCTTTCAAAATATAGTGGTAAGCCACAAAATGAATGAAGTCAACTCACTATAGTTGTAGAGAGGAGAATCGGTCATTTGGAGGAAGAAACCATGGAGTCCCAAGCATTTCCAAGCAAAAAACCTAACAAGTACATGGTGGCGCATTTTCCTCATGTAGAGATTCTTTCTTCAAAGTTTGCAAAGTGCAAATGGAATAAGATTAGGGTTTTATCTTTTCTTTTGTTCATAAATGCCCTAACTCAAATATGGGCTCTTCACATTTGGGTTAACTTTTAAATAATTTCATAATATTTCCATGCCCTTCTTGGAACTTAGGGACTTATCATTTTTTGCATTATAGATCAAACCTGAGTTTAGTACTTTATGTGACCATTTTTCATGCCTTGGTCGACCTTTGGATTTTGATAAAGTTTTATGAGTCTAGGCTTAAGGAAGGTATGCTTTTTCTTCAAAATATTAAATACATTATGGTATTTACTTTATACTCATGCCTTGGAGAGTAGAGCAATAAAAAGTTATGTCTTAGGCTTTATTGTAATTGGTTTAATAGAAACCAATCAAGTCTTAGAGAGATATTCCTTAGATTAAAATTCGGATCATTTAGGCATTTATTTTTTAAATTGATTTAAAAAGAAAACAAATTATATGTAATAATGAGGGCCTTACTATTTTTATGAATTTTTATATGAAAAATTAAGTTTGAGATTGGAGATATAAGGTTGATATTTTGCAAAAGATTTTATCTTTAATTCCAAAATAAAGAAAATTGTAAAAGTTGCATGTGTGTAAAGCAGAGAATAAAACAATAATTTATAAAAAAAAATATTTCTTATTGCTATTTTTAGAAGTTTTCATGCAAAGATGAGTTTGAATTTTCTTTTGGTCAGATTTGAGTTGCATGGTTAGGTGATGAAGTGTTTTACTTACTTTTAAAGAAGATTTTACCTATTTTTAGAGGACTTATGGCATGCACATGCAACAAGTGTGTTTTTTCAACTTTTAGGTCACCATTTGGAGTAGTTTTAGATGGCTTTCCTTGAGATTTTTTTTGGAGCTCAGATTAGGGTTTTGGTGATATAGCTTGGAGAAAAAATTAGATTTTTCTAAATCCAGATTATTGATTCTTTCTCGCATGCAAAAACAAAGAGTCTTGTAACTCATAAATTTGTACTCAGACTTGTAATAATCCTTCAATTAATGAAAACAACATTTATGTTTCTCAATCTGCGTGTCAATTAAAATTTTTACTTTGATGTCATATTATGATTTTTGTTTATAAAATCCTTGTCATGTCCTAGAATTGTAATGCTTCATGCAAAAATTTCATAAAGTACAGGGTGCATATTGTACTTAAATTTGAATCTTCATGCACATCATTCATGTGTTGAGTGTTATTGAGAGGATGTGAGATATTTTTTTATTGTGAGAGTTGTTTGTGTGTAGAAAAAAAATTCATAATTTAGTCACCATTAAGTTATAGAAATCATTTTAAGTTATAGGTTTCATTCAAGTTCATCCTTCTAACTCATTTCCACAAAAATCATTTAGGATAGATTTATCATTTTGAGAACCAACTCACTCTAGAGATTCCTTCTTTGTTCAAATCCCCCACATCTGAATAAGGTTTTCATGTGTCAACTAATAGTTATATTTCTACAAATTTAACACAAGGTGCATACATGATTGATAACAGTTTTTGGCACACCCGTTGGGATTATGAAATTCAATTTCAGAGAAGTTTTCAAGTTTTTAATTGTTGTTTTGTGTATGTAGCATTTTATTTAGCCTTTTGCAGGCCTTTTCAATATACTTGGTGACTCTCTTCTCAGTTTTTGCATGAAGATCAAGTGCTGGTTTTTTTTAAAAGCCTAAATTTTGTTGTTTTCTAGCTTATGAATGAATAAATATGTCAAATTTTCATGACAGTGTGTCATATCATCTACTATGAATATCATGACCTTTCAAAACCATCATGCCCAATATAATTACCACCCACCCACCCCTGCACAATTTCCATCTCAGCCCTCATATGTTCAAAATTAGGCCCAAGATATTCAAGACTTGAGCTTCAAGGATATAAGGTTGAATTATGAAAGGAAAATAGGTGAAATAGAGAACCAAATAAATTAGATTCATCAGCAAGAGGAAATTGCAAGCATAAAATGCACACTGCTTGACTACATGAGACAATTAGAGGAGATCAAGATGCAACATGAGTATAATTAGCACTAGGAGGAGCTGGCTTATCAAGCTTATTTTCATGGGAAGGAGTTGGAGGCCCAAAAATCACAGCTACAAGAGATAGATCATGAAGCTTACTTCCAATAGATGAGACAACAAACCTGTCAAATCTTTAGTTTTGATCACGAATTAGAGACACGAAGGAGACAGTTCAAGCATGATTTGGAGAGGGAGACAATTGCACCAATAAAGCTCTTGTTTTCTTAGTTTCAAAGGCATCAAGCCCAAGCAGATCTTGCTATTCAAAAAATTCATATTCAAGAAGAGGTTTGTGAGTTTAAATTTCCAAGTTTTATGAAAAGTGAGTCTCCTAACCCTCCTAAGATCAAAATTCATGGTTTTAGAGATCCTTTACCATTGCAAGAACCTAGGTTGGAACATTCTAAACTTGTTATGCTTCAAAGACAACCACTTGAAGAAATTTTTCCCCTCCAAGAGATTGGTTTGGAATGTAAATAGACTCATCAGAAAGTCAAAATAAAATTTTTCTAAACTTCTAATTTTTCTAAGAAGCCTATCGGCATTCACAACCAGTCCATTAGAAAGCAACCTCTTTTCCAATAGTAAATTTTAGAAGTTCCCCAAGTTTCCCAACTAGAAATCTGACTATCTTGCTACTATTTTCCTTTATAAGGATAGACCTATTGTATTACAAAATGACTCGTCATTCACCATGGAAGAAGGTAGAGGTGTAAATTTATTGCATATAGCTATGGAGGAATATCATTTAGAGCAACAAAATATTGAACAGATAAAAATTTCTCATGATGAATCTATCAATATTTGCACTAAATTGCTTCCTCGTTTCGTAAAGGATGATAAGATTTTAGAAAATGAATTAGTGCAAGAGTCTAGTTCATGGAAAAAGGTTGGTGCTGACTATTTTCCTTTATCAATCGATCACATGAATACCGCATGTACAAGAGGGTTTGATTCTTTGGAACAAAAAAGTATTGATGATTATTTTGAGGTATCTAGCTGGTACAATGACGAGGAGAAGCTTGAAAATTGGGAAGACCTGCTAGAAAAGAAAGAGGAGGTCGTGTTTGAAGAGCTACAAGTTCTAGATCAAGGAATGGTCGATAGTTCACAAGTTGTGATTGATTTATTTGATGAATTACCATTTTTTTTTAAAGACAGCTACAGGTCCCCAACTTACCAGCTAAGGATAATAAACCTTTTCAAGATAACCTTATGCTTGATTTTCAAGACCTTGACTATTCATCTTGTAGAGAACTTGCTACTTTGTTGAATTCTTGTAGCGATCAAATGATCAGTTCTGAGCAGCAAAATGATGAGTTCCATTCAGAAAAAATACTAATTCATGAGAAAATAAATAAGGGTAGCTTGGTTGTGGAGGAGCGTGAGGTTGAATGCATGATTCAACCAAGGTAGGAAGCAAACATGGTTGTTAAGGCAGTTGATAAGAGTGAAATCAAAAGAAACCGTTCAAATTTTTGTCTTTTCAACATGATGTCCATTTACACACATTGCTAGAATGGAAGCCAACATGAATATTTCCATCATGATAGAACCCAAACATGGAAATACAATTGAAGGAGAACAAATTTAAGTCACTTTTCCACCTCGGGTCAGTAATGATTATATTCCATACGAGGAGCTTAGTAGGCTTGTATACGTTCTTCAAGGTGTGATGCAACTATATCATGGCCTTTCATCCATTGTTATTTTTCATATAGTTGTCCAAAATCATGTAAAGCATCAAATATTTTGTAGAAAAGGCAGCTATTTCACCCAATCATTGAATGGTTTTGTTTGACCAATTTCTTTGGCTAGTTATTCTATGAAGAGTTAGTTTTTTTAGTTAATAGGTGCTTTATGCAAATTTTCTTTTTAGTTTTTTTTCTTTCCCTAAGCGCTACTACACACATCTAAAGTGGCCCTTAGGGCCTATTAGTTTTATTTTAGTTTAGTTTTATTTTATTTTCTTGTTCTTTGGGGTATTGTTGTCCAAATTTCTAAGTTTCATGAAGGGGTAGATTTGAATTCATGCCCAAAGGAGTTTTTCAAGCAACTGATCTAATGCTTAGCTAACAAGCATCTAGCGAAAATTGCCAAAATGTTACTAATTTTCACTATAGCTCAATTTGTGGAGTTGATTAAATTTTTTTATATCTTAAAGTGGAAGTTCAATTTTTTTTGCTTATGCATTGAGTGTTGTTTGCATTATTCTTATCAAGTATCAGTGATGCATTTTTTGAGAGAATAGAGTTAAGAAGTATTCCTCAATGCTTATGGAACAAATGAAGTACAAAGTTGAATATACAAATGATTAAGCATTCTTTGCTTTCATTTTATTTTGATGAAATTATTACATTATTAATTTAATTTGATTGCAAGAATGTGAATGATAATACAAATTTGCACTGAGATGCATTTTTAGAATTAAAAGAAGAAGGAGAAATTAAGGAATCCACACAAGCCACATGGTTAACTATTGCAATGCATTATAAGGAACATTCTACACTATTGACAATGTAGGAAATGTAAAAAGACATAGGTATGAACATGTTGATCATTGCCTATGCTTGTGGCTAATGCAGAAGTGGTGCACCGTCCTACATCCTCGAGGCCCGATTAACCTGTAAAAGGAAAAGAGAGTTGTTTGAGCTCCGACTATGAACACACCTACATGAACCACCAACAATAATGGAGAATTTTGCTGAAAATACATTGAAACAATGAAGAAGAATATAGACATCAAAGTTGCAAGTGTAATAATCATGATATATATTTTTTTTGCTAACATTGCTTCTTTCCTATGCAAGTATAATAAAAGTCATGTAGCGGATCATATCTACAGACACAAAAGAATCTGGGGTAAAATGAACTCCCACAACGGTAGATCTTGACATGGTGCCCCTTAAACTTACAAGTGGTCTAAATAAAATAGTATAATTATCATGCTCATCTAAACCATACATGGAGTAAAATAGGGTTTTAGTTATCAAAGAATTAAATTTATTGTTCATTCATAACAATCAAGTCTGAGTAGTGTAATAGGAAGGAGCTGATTTTTTGAAATTTCTCCCACTCATCGAAGTTTTGAATTTATGTGTTCATGGTGGACTCTGTCTTGGGGGTATCTAATGGTCCCCCTCTGCCCCCTCCTAACTTGTGCTCCCCTCCTTTGGGGAAGTGTCTGGTGGGTTCCCCCTCTATGGAATCTACACTTTCATCATTGGGCGTGTTGATGGATTTGGCTTCTTCGAGCTATTCTTCTGTATCGGCGATTGAGATTCCTCCGACTATCGGTTGGAAGGATTTTCTAACTAGTGGGAAACAAGTCTCCTCCTTGTTTCTAGCTCCAGTTGAGATTGTTTCAATCTCTAGTATTGTGTTTGACATACTGGATTCAATCAGTGACAGGATCCTATCCTCCATGGAGAATTTTGTGGTGGGGAGATTCCTCTCTTATTGTCCTATGGTGCATATGGTTAGGAAATGGGTTGCTCTAAAGTGGTGGCTCAAGGGTAGTGTGGAGATTTGCACGATGGTTGGCAGTCTCTTCCTATTTATATTTTTTACAGCTGAGGACTTGGTGGCCACTTTGTCATCTGGCCCATGGGTTTATGGGAAGCACAGTCTGGCAATGTGTAAGTGGAAACCTGGCTTTGACCCCGCTATTGACATTAACATGCCGACTCCTATTTGGGTTAGGCTATCGGGCTTACTTCTTGAGTTTCGGGATGATTCCATCTTCAAGGCTATTGGTGATTTATTGGGTCAATTTTTTACCATGGATACTGTCACTAAATCGAAATCAAGGTTAGTCTTTGCTCGATTCTCTGTCAATATTTGCATTGATAAAATTCTTCCAAACTCTATCAAGTTGTGTTCTAAGCTGGGTAACTAGATTCAACTTGTATGTTATGAAAATATTGTGGTATTTTGTCAAAGGTGTGCCAAAGCTAGGCATCTTATTTCTGAGTGCAAATCTTTGGTCAGTTGGGAGACTAAGGATGTGTTAAAACCCAAGAATATGGTTGTGGATATCTCAAGGCCTTCGGGTGTCTCTAAACTTGTCCCCCCAGGTTCTATTCAGCCACCTATGATTTCTCCTCAGCCACCCTCCCCTATTGGTCCTCACCCTCATTTGAACCCTTGTGTCTCTTTGGTGTTGGAAACCTTAACCCGGGAGGTCTCTTTGTCTGAGGATCCTTGATCGTTGGCTGTTGATACCTTGCTTATGAGGGCTTCTATTGGGATCTTTGGTCCTAGCTCATCGATTTTTGATCCTCTTTCCTTGACTGTCGCTTAGGGGACTTGTGGGGCTTTGGTAGAAGATGGTGAAATTTGGGAGGAAGAGTGTTCTAGCATGATTGAAGACTCTACTGAAAGTTTGGGGAGCTTAAAGCTAGAGAAAGTAGAGGATGAAGGGATATGAACTATGCCTAATAAGAAGGGTAGGAAGAAAAAGGAAAATGTTGGAGGGGATTCCAAACCTAGGAGACCCTCTCAGAGATACACCAAAATGTGAGAAATGACAAATGAAATTGCTTGGGAAAGCAGAGGACATTGGATGTGTCCTCAAAAAAAGGTCAGAAATGAGGATTATGTCTTGGAACGTTCATGGGTTTGATATCTCACACAAACAATGTGCCCTAAAGAGCTATATAGTGGAGCATAAAATTGATGTTTGTCTTCTTCAAAAAATTAAGATGTTGATGGTTAATTTTGACAAATTTGCTAGCTTTTTATGGCCTAATGCTTCCTATGTCCATAGTGATGCTAAGGGAGCTTTGGGAGGATTGGTCATGCTTTGGAATCCTTCATGTATGCAAGAAATTGAATTATTTCATTGTAAAAATAACATTGGGGTTTTGTTCTCCTTTGAAAAAGTATGGTCTATAGTTAATATATATGGTCCTAATCAGAGGAACTCGAGGAATATTCTATTGAATAACATGGTGGCTAAGATTAATATGAATAAGGGAGGACGTTGGCTTGTTGTTGGGGATTTTAGCTCTCCCCTATTTCCAACTGAGAAAAGTGGGGCCCTCCTAGACTACACTAACAACATGTTGAATCTGGCTAATTTTCTATATTCTTCGAGGTTAATTGATATTGAGCTATTGGGCCATAATTTCACTTGGTCTAATAGAAGGGCTGGTGGTGATCTAATTCAAGTTTGGGTTGACCACTTCCTCTGTTGTCCTCATTGGAATAATGCCTTAGATTCCAACCTGGTAACTTTTCCTAGGACGGTATCGAACCATAATCCCCTGCTGCTGACCACTAATATTCGTCCTTTTGGTGGTCTCTATCCTTTTCGATTTGAAATAATGTGGAACTCTCACCCTGATTTTAAAAAGAAAATTGTTGAATGGTGGAATATTCTTGTTCAAGGTTCCCCTATGTTTAGGCTCTACTTTAAACTTAAGAATATTAAACTGATGGTTAAAGGTTGGAACAAGAATGTGTTTGGGAATATTTTTCAAAGGAAAAAACACCTCGAGGGGAAGTTGAAGACCTTGCAAAAAAATATGGATGAGGGAGATGACAGTCAGCAGATTAACATTCAGGAAAAGGATGCGAGAATGGAAAGGGAATGGGTCTTAAAAAATGAAGAGGTCTTCTAGAAGCAAAAATCTAGGGTCCAATGGCTGAAGGAAGGAGATAGGAACACGTCCTTTTTCCATGTTTCTACCATCAAACACTGGAAAAGGAATCAAATTTCTAAACTGATAAGTGCCTCTGGGGAGGTGATTTCTAATCAAGCTCAAAATTGGGTCCTATGTGGTTAATTATTTCAAGGAGGCTTTTTCAGCCCCTACAGGGGCTCCCAATCTAGCTCTGGATTGTAAGATCCTCCAGCATCTCCCTAGTTCCATCTCTCTAGAAGATAATTTGGGAACTCTTAGGATTTTTTCCACATAAGAGGTTTGGTTGGCTACTTTTAGCATGGGGGCCTTCAAAGCTCCATGACCTAATGGGTTTCCTCTTGCGTTCTTTCAAGTTTTTTGGGACACTATGGGCTGGGACCTTGTGCTTGCGGCTAGGGACTTCTTCAAATCTGGTAGGATCCTTAAACAAATTAACCACACTTTCATTGCTCTTATACCCAAGATTAGTGAGCCTCTTTCAATGTCTAACTTTCGACCTATTAGTCTTTGTAACACCTTTTATAAGATCATTTCTAAGATCCTTGTTAATCGAATCAAACCTCTTTTGGATAAAATTATTAGTCACGCTCAAAAGGGGTTTGTCCCAGGGCGGCACATTCTTGATGCTTCTTTGAAAACCCATGAACTACTCCACTATATAGATAGATGTAATAATGCGGGGATGGCACTTAAGTTTTACATTTCTAAAGCTTATGATAAGGTTTTGTGGTAATTCATTCTGAAGGTCCTAGCTAAGTTTGGCTTTAATAGCTCGGTCATTAAGCTCATTATGGAGTGTGTTAGTACTATTATGTTCTCGGTTATGGTTAATGATCCCCATGTGGATTCTTCTTTGCTGGTAGAGGGCTCAGACACGGAGACCCTCTCTACCCCTATCTCTTTATTATGATTATCAATGTTCTTAGCAAAAACTTCACACGTCTACTGTCAGAGGGCTCCATTTATGGTGTTAGAATGGCTACCTCTCTTAATCTGATTGTTGTGTAGAAATTTGTTGATTAGACCTTTCTATTTGGGAAGGCCTCTATTGTGGAAGCTAGGAAATAGAAAGCTTACCTTAACAGCTATGCCTTCTTCTCTGGTCAAAGCATCAACTACAATAAGAGCAAGATTTAATTCTTTAATTTCTTGCCAAATTTGGAAAATAGGGTGACTGCGATCCTGGGATGTGTTGGTGATTCTCTCCCATTAGTTTATCTTGGGCTCCGACTCACGGTTAAGGAGGTTCCCTCAGAGTTCTGGAATTCTATCCTGGAGAGAATTCAAAGGAAGTTGGTTGGGTGGAAGGGATCTTTGCTTAGTCATGCTAGAAGACTCCAACTTCTTATCGTGGCTATACAAGGTATCCCCACCTACTTTCTAGCTATTGTTAAGATGCCTAAGTATATTGCTGATAAGTTTGAAAGAATTCAAAGGAATTTCTTTTGGTCTGATATTGAGGAAAAATAGAAAATTGCTTTGGTAAAATGGGAAAGGGTTTGTCAGGCTAAAAATTGTGGTGGGCTTGGAATAAGGAAGATTGTAATCTCTAACAGGGCACTGATGGCCAAGGTTGGGTGGTACTAGTTAAGGAACACCAAGGACTGGTGCAAAATTTTGAATGCTAAGTACCTCCAAAATAGGCCTTTGATTAATTATCTTTCAGAACCTCATCCCCAAGGCTTTGTTGTCTGGAGGAGCATTTGTAGCACACAAGGCCTGCTAAAGAAAGGGATTAAATGGAAAATGGGAAATGGGGTCAAAATTAGATTCTAGGAAGATACTTGGCATTTGGACTCCTCCTTGGCTTGCTCTGAGTTTGGGGTGGTGATGGGTGAAGCTCAAAGATTCTTTGGCATACATATCAACGACTATGTGGTTGGCCCTCCTAGAGCTAGGATTTGTAGGGATCTATCCCTTTGTTTCCCACACTCTCTTGACCTTTTTCACCTAGCTCGCTCCCTTCAGGTGTTGCTCTCTAGTATCAGGTTTCCTTCCTATGACAGGGAGGATGAGTTCTTTTGGGCTTTAGATAAACAGGGAGGTCTTTCGGTGCGATCAACTTACAGACTGTTTACTAATGAAATTTCTATTGTGGAACCTCGGAGGAGGGTTTGCAATCATCACATGATCCCTAAAATTATTATTTTCTGGTGGATGGCCTATCATAATAGGATCCTAACTCAGGAAAATTTGAGAATTCAGGGGTTGTGCTTTCCCAATAAATGTTTTCTATGCAAGGAGGGGGAGGAAACTATCATCCACCTTTTATTACACTACTCGTATGCTGCTGAAGTTTGGGGGATGGCTTTTGAGAAACTTGATGTCCTTTGGGTTATGAGCAAAAACCTTTTATCATTTATCCTAGGGTGGAATGGCCCTTTTTTCCACCCTCTGACTAGTGAAATATGGAAGTAGGTCCCCCCAGTCTTAGGTTGGTGTTTGTGGAAGGAGAGGAATAATAGGGTTTTCAGGAATATTGAGTGGAGCCCCAAGGAAGTGTTTGGCATTGGTGTTAGGCTCATTGAGGAGAATATCTCTCTTTAATGGGAAACTACCGGAGATGGGTCGCTAGATTATGAAATAAAAATGGCTAAAGAATGGCATCGGGATCTAAAGGCTAATGCCTTTGATAATTCGAAACTATTAGCTAGGAAAAATACCAAATGGGACCCGCCAGATTGTGGTTGATTCAAATTTAATTTTGATGGGGCTGCTAAAGGCAACCCAAGGAGGGCAATTATAGGTGGGATTATCAGAGATTCTATGGGGAATATGGTGGCGGGTTTTGCTAGAGGCATTGGGGTTCAGTTAACTTTAGTTGTTGAGGTTCATGTGTTGTTCATGGGCCTCAAAATTGTTGTTTCTTTGGGGATTGTTTATCTCCACATTGAAGGAGATTCCAAATCGGTGACAGATGTTGTGGAAAAAGATAGATTTATAGGTTGGAATACCAAGGACATATTGATGGATGTTAGCTTCCTTTTGTCCAAATTTAGGGACAAAAAGGTGACTCATATTTTTAGAGAAGGCAACCATGTGGTAGATGCTTTGGCTAATCTTGGCTCAGCTTGGGATTTAGCTAGATGTTGGAGGAATAAGGAAAGACTGCCACCAAATATTCAAGCTTTGATAGAGCGAGACAAGGCTACCAGGATTTGTAATGATTTTCAACTTTTGGATGATGAGAGTTGATTGGGGGGCTCACTGGTTATTTTGAGTGTGCTAGTGGATGAATGTCAATATTGGTATGGAGTACAGATGGAGTTTTCCTGGTAAATATGCGTGTGTGTGGGATAGGGAAAGGAGCATCCAAGTGTGTGTCCTTTGGACATGGTGGATGGGTTTGGTTTCTAAGGTTATGATGAGATGGCAGGGAGGGGATTTAAAAGAGGAGTTCAAGATTTGGTTTGGCAGCTTGATTCGAGTTAAATGGAAGGACGTGACTTCATTTTAGTTATGGGACCGTACTGTGCGTGCTACTTTTTTGGGAATCGGATTGCTTGTTTTATCTCCTCATTGCATTTGGGGGAGTGATTGTATTTATAATGATTTGACTATCTATGATGAGATTTGGCCTCCTTCTAGAGGCTTCGAGCCAGCTAGTTTAGCTAGGGGTTCCTTTGGCTTCTTTTGGAGGATTGCTAAATTTTAGTTTTTTGGCCTGTTCGCATGGGTTTTCGTGCATTCCCTACATCTCCACCAACTCTTGCCTTCTCTACTATAATCATAAATTCATTAATTTGTGTCTTTTCACACTGTGGTATAATTCCTCTCTACGCATGTGAACGGTATGCGAGATTTCATTTTCTTTGTTGTAATCCCTACCTTAACTATCTTTTGGATATTATTGTTCGCAACTACTACAATCGGTATTTTTTGCATTTCTATGAGCTTTCTGTGTAGTTTGGCAGTATGGGTGGTGAGCATGTTTGGACTGAACCAGAAAATTGTGAGGAATTTTGAAACAACCCTCTGGTCTGGCACATTTGTGTGGAGGGAGGAATTGCTTCGCTCATGGAGTGCTTAGTCGGCCATGATCCTATTTTGTCGGTCTAGTTTGCTAGTTCGTGGAAGGACAAGAGGGTCTCCATTGGTGGAATTTCATTCGAAATCAGTGAGGATGTTATTGCTCAGGCTACGGGTTTGTTGTGTGTGGGGAAAAAATATCCTAAACACACAAAAAAGATGGACCATGAGAGCCTTAAAGCATTTTTTAGAGGAGAGGAGACCCTGGTTCGGAACCAGGCGGGGTTTGAAAGGGAAGCACTTCCTAAGTTGTGGGACCTATTGTGCATGGCACTAATGAAGTATGTTACTCTAGAGGGTAGATATAAAACTTGTTTCTTTTACCATTTCCCTCTATTAAACCACCTTAGGCATAAATTGCTGCTTAGTTTCCCATTTTTCCCTTTAATGGACTTGGAAAGTTCTGTTGACAAGTGTAAAGATTCGGCCAACCGCAATCTCTATGATCTCCCACTTCTCCCACTCCATTAGGGGATTATCTTTCATCTATATCACTTTCATCTTGTGATATGTCTGCCTAGAGCCATCACCGTTGTCCACATCGAGAAAATTGAACCCCTTCTATGGTGCATATCTCCCCGACCGAATCCAAGAGTCCTCCTCGAAAGTCTAATGTAGACAATGTGGGGAATTTTAAAACCAAATTTTCCACCAAAAAACTTAAGGGTGGGTTGGGCAAGGCCCATGCTAGTGTGACGAAAGGTCTCTATGAACTAAAAGCCACTTTGGCTGACACAACTATTAATGTCACTGTAATGAAAAAAGGTAAGGAGAAATGCATGCAAGCTGTGACTTCTAAGGATGGCAAGGGTAAGAATGCGGTTAGGAAATATTCCAAAGTGGATATGGTTGTGGGGAATACGAAGATGACTGTAGGGGAAAGTGTTAGGAGGAGATCTAGGAGGCTTTCCAAGAATAGCAAGAAGAGGTTAATCATTGAGGATTATGAGGAGGAGCAGTCAGACAATAAGGGTTACAAGGAAGAAGAGTCAAAAGATGTGGAGGAAGATATTGTGGAAAGGCCCCAAATTACTCTAGTGGACAACAAGCTTCCTCTTTTGGATCTAGCTCACACTATCCACAACCGCTGGTGGATGAGCCTGGTGAGGTTCAAGGAGCTATGGATGTTGGGGTGGATTCGTGTGAGGTGCCAAAGAGATTGGACACTCTTGACAAAATATTTCAGGGATTAACCCGCTTCACCATGAAATTGGGCCACTTTGTTATGAACACTCTGTCTAATGCCATTAAAGAGGAACTGGAGGGGAACAATAGCCAAGAAAACAAAGAGTGGGTGGGAGATGAGGCGGTGGACCTCCTAATAAAAAACTAGGATGATGCCAGCTAGTTGCTCTTGGTGCCTATCTATCAGTTGTTTCTTGGCTGTTGTTGTGCTACCTTTGGGTTGTCTCTGTGTTTTTTTCCTTTTTATGTTAGCTATTTAGTCTTGTCCTTTTTTGGCCCTTGTGGCTTGTTGTGAGGGGTACAACGCCCTATAAATGTTGTTTAACTTTTCAAAAACAATCAATTCTGAGTGATGTAATGAAGATTACAGATGAACAATAGACGTAATTGACTCAATACAACTAAAAAATATCAATCTCATTCTGGAAGGTTTAATTATTGCTATCATATTAATTGATTTTTTTTTCCCTAGGTTTGTTCACATTCTCTTATGTTGTTTCATATTATTATGTTTGGGAGCAGCAATTGTTTTATCTCATGATGGTGATAGTGAAAATACATACATAATGCCTTATCAATGGAACACTAATGAGTAATATAAAACATGGGGAGAAGTATTTCTTTATCTTATGAAGTGTTTTGAGCTGAGAATGGATATTATTTTCTAAGAGAATTCAATTTGTGACGTAAAGGTGATGAACACAAAATTAATCATACAATCAAGGTTATTCATCATGGCGAGTGAAACATAGACCATCGAATACTACCACTAATCATTGTATTTTTTTTTCATGTTGTTTGGATGCTTTTACAGGAATGATATAACAAAATGAGAGTAATTTTTTCATCCAAATTATGGAATAACAATAGAGCAATTAGTTTTATTTCTTGTTAATGGTGTTTCAATTATGAACTTATTCAAAAATATCATGATGATGGTAAACTACCACTAATCATTGTATTTTTTTTTCATGTTGTTTGGATGCTTTTACAGGAATGATATAACAAAATGAGAGTAATTTTTTCATCCAAATTATGGAACAACAATAGAGCAATTAGTTTTATTTCTTGTCAATGGTGTTTCAATTATGAACTTATTCAAAAATATCATGATGATGGTAAATGAAAGAAGCCAATACCATAAGAGTTTCAAATAGAAAGGGAAAGTGGTCATAACATCAATTGGGTATGGGATAATGGATATTTTTTGAGTTTTTATTCAGCATATAGGTGAGCCTAAATTTGTAGATTATGGAGGTAAAATGAAGCTACAGTGAGAAAGGGAGAGCTTACTGCATTTTTTCAAAAGTTATATAGGTTTCAGCATAGTATGAAAGTATTTTCAAATGCAAACTTGTTCTTATCTCACTGAATCCACATGAGGATTTTGACAAAAAATTAGAATGCTTAAAATATCATGGTGGTTCAAGTCTGAAATTTGAATGCATACAAGATGACAACTTATTTCAAATAAATACCCATGTTGGGTTTTCACATAAAAATGCAGAAATAAGTAAATTTCTCCCAAAAATTTGAGAACCCATGGGTCAAGCGCATTTATGGAGGAGTTTTAGTTACATAATCCACTGAAAATATGAAAACCCATTTCAATTTTACTATTTAGAAGTCAAAATCTGAAAAGAAAGCAGGAGAAATGGAGAGAATTTTGTTCATGAGGTTCAAGATTGAAACATTCATGGTGTGCCCTGTTTGTGTTTCCATTTTATATATAAAAACAAAAATCATAGCCCTTTCATTTAAAATCTTTTAAAAGCTTAATGATTGAAAGAGAAAATATAGGAAATACAATGGACAAACATGAACTTACTATTTTAACTATGAAGGAGTAGAGTGGTGTGGCCAAGCTCATGAGAGCTTAGAAACACAAAGCCCAAACCCACTCAAAGGCGGCCAACATGAATAGAATAAAAAATGAAGAGAATAGAACACATAAAAATCAGAGATAAATGAGGAGATGCCATAGCCTTATGGCATTTCATTTCTTTCAAAATATAGTGGTAAGCCACAAAATGAATGAAGTTATCTTACCATAGTTGCAGAGAGGAGAATTGATCATTTGGAGGAGGAAATCTTAGAGTCTCAAGCATTTCCAAGCTGAAACCCTAGCATGTACATGGTGGCACATTTTACTCATGCAAAGCTTCTTTCTTCAAAGTTTTCAAAGTGAAAATAGAATAAGATTAGGGTTTTCTCTTTGCTTTTGTTCATGCAAGCCCTAATTCGAATATGGGCTCTTCACATTTAGGTTAACTTTTAAATACTTTCATAATATCTCCATGCCCTAGTTCGAACTTGGGGACTTATCATTTTTTGCATTATAGATCAAACCGGAGTTTAACTTTATGTGAACATTTCTCATGCCTTGGTCGACCTTTGGAGTTTGATAAATTTTTATGAGTCTAGGCTTAAGGAAGGTATGTTTTATTTTTTCAAAATATTAAATATCTTGTGGTATTTACTTTATACTCATGCCTTGGAGAGTAGAGGAATACAAATTTATGACTTAGGCTTTATTGTTATTGATTTTATAGAAATCAATTAGGTCTTAGAGAGATATGCCTTAGATTAAAATTCAAATCACTTAGGTATTTATTTTTTCAATTGATTTTAAAAGAAAATCAATTAAATGTAATAATGAGGGCCTTATTATTTTTATGATTTTTTATAAGAAAAATAAAGTTTTAAATTTGAGATATAAGGTTGATATTTTGCAAAAGATTTTATCTTTAATTGCAAAATAAAGAAAATTTTAAAAGTTGCATGTGTCTAAAGAAGAGAATAAAACAATAATTTATAAATTGTTTTATTTCTTATTGCTCCTTTTAGCAATTTGCATGCAAAGATGAGTTTTGAATTTTATTCTAGTCAGATTCGAGCTGCATGGTGAGGAGATGATGTGTTTTATTTGATTTTAAAGTAGATTTTAGCTATTTTTAGAGGCCTTTTGGCATGCACATGCAGAAAGTGTGTTTTTTTCCACTTTTAGGTCACCTTTTGGAGTAGTTTTAGATGCCTTTCCTTGAGCTTTTTTCTAGAGCTCGGATTAGGGTTTTGGTGATGTAGCTTGGAAAAAAAATTAGATTTTTCTAAGTCCAGATTATTGATTCTTTCTCGCATGGAAAAACAAAGAGTCTTGTATCTCATTAATTTGTAGTCATACTAGTAATACTCCTTCAGTTGATAAAAACAACATTCATGTTTCTCAATTTGTGTGTCAATTGCAGTTTTTAGTTTGATGTCATATTGTGATTTATGTTTACAAAATCCTTGTAATGTCCTAGAATCGTAATTCTTGATGCAGAAAGTTCATAAAGTACAAGTTGCATGTTGTGTTTAAATTTGAATCTTCATACAAATCATTTATGTGTTGAGTGTTTATGAGAGGTTGTGAGATATTGTTGTTTTGTGAGAGTTGTTTGTGGGTAGAAAATTGTCATCATTTAGTCACCATTAATTTGTAAAAATAATTTTAAGTTATAGGATTCATTCAAGTTCATCCTTCTAAATATTTTCCTCAAGAATCATTTAGGATAGATTTATCATTTATAGAACTAGCTCACTTTGGAGATTCCTTTTTTGTTCAGATCACCCACATCTGAAGAAGGATTCCATGTGTCAAAAAATAGTTAGATTTCTACAAATTTAACATAGGGTGCATATATGATTGATAACATTGATCTTGCATGAAATTTCTTCAATGGATGTGGATCTTGATGCTTGAGATATGACTTGAATACTTCACTTGATCTTGAAGACCTACATCACAATGTTAGCTCCAAAAACATGCATGATGCAAGAAGACTTTGATATGATTATTGAGATCTTGAATGTTTCCATAAAATTATTAATAAATCTACTCTTTAATTCCCTAACAATAATGTTAGCTCTTGTGAAGTCACATAAAAATTCTAGGTAAAACTTAGACATGATTTAATAAAATAACCTTGTATTTATAGGTATGTAGCCTTAATTTCCCAAAAATTAAACATTACAAGATAACATAACAATTTTAATTTAGAGACATTAAAATACCACCAAAAAAACAATTTAATTTTAGGTTCAAAAGCCTAGGGAGGATGAGTTCTCCGATGGGAGGATGGGTTCTAGGTCTCTATTTCTGGAATAAACATTGTTCAAGGCAAAGTATTTTGTTTTGGCATTAATTATTGTCGGGTTTCCCCTTTGGAAATTATAAATTATTATGGTTGTAGAAGTAAAATAAAGATTATTAAGTCATAATTAAGTCCATTTTAATTAAGATATCCCAAAAAAAGTGTAAAAAATGTAAAGGAGTACATTGTTTCACTACATTTAGTCCTTACTTTAGTGAAAGGATGAGCACAAGAACAAACTCACACTAAAGTAGACAAATATGCACCAAGAGGGGGTAGAAGTTTACAAATTTTAGTGAGATAGGATGAAAAAGATCAAGTAGGGTGCACAAGCTCCTAGGATTAATATCCCATGGAAAACCAACATAAGAACAAAGGAACAAACACAAGTTATATGATATGCAACAACAAGAAAAGATATGTACAAACATAAAATGTCAAAGGATCAAACAGAGAAAATAAAAATAAAAAGGGGTGGATCAAGCCTCAATTGTTTGTGCAACTTGATGTGGACATGAAGCCTTGGCTATTTTTCCAAAAATGTTTACAAGTGAAACTTGTTTTCTACTATGAAAATAACAATATGCTCACAGGAGGTAATGAAATCTATTGTCCACTAGGTGAGCCACCAAAAATGGCCAATGAAAGAATGTTATTAGGCTCCCATAACCATACCAAAGTTATACCTCTAATAACTATGATAGTGCACCACACAATATGAACTTCTAACTTCATAATGCTTAGCAAGTTGTGTTATGCTAAGAACTCATGAACAAACATGGCCCCACTGCCAAGCAAGGTATGTTATGCTTGGTGGCCATGAAAAAGGTTGTAAGTTTGAGCTTCACAAGGTTAGAAAGTTGTGTTATGCTAAGAACTTATGAAAAAAATGAAAATAGGATATTCAAAGGGGATTTTCTTAGCTCATGAAAGGTCTCCTCTTTGGGAAAATCATGCCTAATGTCTCCAAGAGAGGAAAAATCAAGGGTACAAGTTTCGTAACTTAGAGCATGCAATGTAGAGCATTACCACTAACATGAATTTTGTATGCTCATAAAGGTCACAATCTTGGAGGAAATGAAAACCAATGACACCGCCAAGAATAAGACACATTACATGATATAAGAAGACTGCATTAGGGTAATGTGCAAGATCATCATGGAAAAAACATGCCCTGAAGTGGCGATGAAAATTCAGAAAATCAAAGTTAGGAAAGTTGAAGTAAAAATTTGAATAAGTTATCTATATTATTTTAAAAATATGTAATAATAGAATATGTAGAAAATTGAATGAATTTTTTCAAATACTAGGCTTATTTTAAAAAAATAAAAATCTATTTGGTGAAAATTTGAAATTTTAATGCAATAGTACTTAAATTTTAGGGAAAAAAAAGAAGTAGGTGCTTGTCTGACCACCCTAACCACAATAAAATGATAATATTTTTTTATAAGATTTTAGATATAAGTAGAGGACTAATGTCCCAATGTGATTCATATTATTATGTAATTTTTTTTCAAAGTAAATAACTAATTATGAATTTTTTATTACAACTTTTAAAAAATATAATAAATGTGTATGTTTGACCACCTTAACTTGGTCAAAAGTTCATGAAATTCAAATTTTATTTTTTTAATCCTATAGTATGTGAATCATAGAATGTGACACATGTTTCAGATTCAAAAAATGTGATACTATTTGAAATTTATAGATGTTTTTCAATCAACCTATCAATTAGGACTTTAGTCATAATTCAAATAGAAAATGAGTAATAATTATTTATTGAATTCAGAGTAAATAATAATTTATATTGGTGGAAAACTGAGAATCTCCTTTGAATACCCTATTTGTTTCATCAATTTTGGGTAAAAAAAAGTCGTCAGCCACATGGGCCATCATATCACTTACATATCACAACTTTTTTGCCCATCATGATCCTGCCCATACCCATTATGAAACATTTAAGTTGTAAAAATGATAATGCCAATATATTCCGCCACTTTAAAAAAACTAATAAACACTGTACCATGAAAAATTACTTTAAAGTAGCCAATTGTACATGCTAAAAAAGACACGTGATCTTATTTGGAAAGCTCTATGTCAAAGATATATTTTCAAATGAATCTATGTCATGAAAAAGGTGTTACCCCCAAATAAAAATCCCAAATGCATAAGGAATCCATAAATTTGTGGTTAGTTTATGTCTCTGCTACATCATATTATAGATCTAAAAACTGTCATCATTCACCAAATAACCTATTGAACTTGAAGAATGACACATAGAAAGCAAAAACAAAGAAAAATATTTTAGGTCAACATTGAAGAGACCTAAATGTATTGATGTCTTGCATCATCCCCAAAAGGAAAACAAAAGAAAAAAGAGAATATAAATATTTATGACATATAGAAGAATGTAGGTACAAATAGAGGAATGAACATAAATAAATTTCAAATAGAATAATATGGGGGTTTTGATTATGCACATGAAATCACACACAAAGAACATGAAAATAAGACAAAGGAAAAAAGGACTAGTAGAGCACATGTGATTCAACCTATTAGTAGGTCATCTAGACCCCTATCTTTTCCATCATATGTAGAAGGCGGATAACTAGCTAAAGGGACAATAAGTGTTGTACTAGGAACATCACTAGGTTCAACACGTGGTGAGTCACTCTTTTTAGGAGGATCATCACAATTGATATCATCTAAGATCATGGAAGAGGAAAAGAATTAACTCATCTCATTATGCTCTTCTTCATCAATCTTAGCAGTCTCATCATCATCATCCAAGTTAATTAAAATAGTTGTTCTAATGATAATATCCATGAAAGGTTCTTGTTCTTGTTATGGTCAAGATATAGGATTTTGTTGTTGCAACAAAGGTGCAAAACCATCATGCATTTCTTGAGTTTTTGTTTGAATTTGAGTTGTTGATTCATGCTTTTTTTGTATCAGATGAGCAATAGCATGAAGTCTATTCCTATGCTCTTTAGAATTTTGGTTTCTTTTTGTTTGTCTTTTGAGTTGTGACTATGTAGAAGTGGTTTATCAACCATAGGTTCATTTTATTCCTATAAGGAAGAACGAAAGGAGCCATGGGAGGTTGTTCAACCAATTTCTCTTTAACTTTATAAACTTGTTTAACTTTAGGAGGAACAACAAGACTTAATTGGTTATCTTGTGGTCTCTTCTAGGAAATAGGTGGAGGATATTCTATGTTTCAAGGTCTTGGTTACTTGGAGGGGATTTTGGTTCAATCATTGTCTCATCAAGAATAGGATACTCAATCATGGGTTGAGGCATATTAGTAGGGGATAATTTTTTTATGTGTTTTGCCTTAAAGTTTTGATAAGGTTTGAAAAATAATTCCTCATGAGGCCTAATAGATTCCATAGCTTTAGGCCAAAATAAATCCAATGAAAAATTCCAACAAAAAGACAAAGGATTAAAGCCACTATGATATAGAGTAAATATCTCTTTTCAAAATGGAAATTTTAAAAATGTATACACTACCGATGGGATGAAACTCATGGAGTGAAGCGTCATTAGCCTAACTTCACATAAAATTGGTCCGATGATGGGATTATGTAGAATGAGAAATTTAATCTTTTTGGTCTAACTTGAAAAGGAAGAGTTATCAAACCTATAATGAGTTTTGATCCATGCTTTTGATTGTTCATAGTTATCTTGATAAAATTCATGCACAAACAAGAATTATTTAGTTATGACAATCTCGACAAAGATGAGATCAATTAATATCCCACTAGTAGGCTTGTCATTGATTCTTCTAGAAATGTAAAGAGGACCATCAGGTGCATGTTTAAGTATGTCATTTTGTGACAAAGTAATACAAAAGGACATTTTGGTTAGGCCCTTATGATTTTGAACTTCAATGATTCCAATCATACTATCTATAGGATTATCATTCAAGTTATCATTATTCATGTCATAATTCATCACATAATTCTTATTTTCACTAGCTTTGACAAAGGAGATGTTATGATTTGGCATAGGATTGGTAAAGATTCACAAATTTTGGTTAGGAGGGGCAATAAACTTCTTACCTTGATCATTAACACCACCAACTTGAATGTAATTAGAATCAATGAGGTCTTGTAGAATATATTTAATATGCTAACAATGTTTCATATCATGTCCATTTTTTTGGTCAAAATGGAAACATAAATTTTATCTATATTTTGGAGGTAAAGGCTTAGTAGGATCAGGAGCTCTAACAAGAGGTAAGTAAAATAAGCTCTTGTTCAAGAGATGCAACATGATGGAATTAAGGGTATCAAGTAGAGGGGTAAATTGTCTATTCTTCTCCCCAAATGTAAATATATTTGTTGTCTTTATAATGACCAATTTGGTGTCAAAATTTTGAGTTAGTTGAGGAGAATTTAGTTGTAAAAATCCCTTATTTTGTTTCTTGAATGGGTGATACTTGGTAGGAAGGTTAGAGGGAGTTTTCAATTCATGATTACTAACCGAATTTTGGTAATCATGAAGGGCTGTACATAATTTTTTGAAAGAGGGAAATTTCATCATCCCAATCTTATCTTGAAGCTTATTTTGTAAATTGTCAATGAACATTCGTTGAAGATCAAGATCAAGAATACTAATTCTGATTTTTGAGTAAATTGATTGATAACGAGAGATAAAGTAAGTGACCTTTTCATCATCATTTTTCTAACATCTTATTAAATATGCTAAGGTCATATTAGGACCCATGTGCACTTGGAAATGATTGAGAAAGGCATACAAATATTTATTGAATGAACTTATTGAATTATTTTGTAAGGAACAAAACCATTCCAAGGTAGTGTCTTTCAAGGATCTAGGGAAGATTTTAGCCAAGATTTTATCCTAGAAAATGAAGTCACTAAATAAGGCCATGTTTTTAGAAACATGGCTAAAAGGATATCCTTTCCCACCATATTTCTCAAATCTAGGAATATCTATACCTTTTGGAATTTTTGTTATTAGTATCTCCAAGGATAAGAGGTTTTTCAGACATATTGTAAAGATTACCAATTTTTATTTTGATTCAATGTAGCAATTTGTAAGATTTGATCAAGAACAAGATCATTTTTTTTTGTTTTGAGATGGATGTGAATAAGTTGGAGGTGTATATATGTTCGGCGGACATGTGAATTGTAAATTTGTGAAGAGAGATGGATTAGGAGATATGATATTTGAATGCAAAAAGATAAAGGGATTCCCAATGGAAATACCTAAGGTAGTATTGACATTGATATTAGTTTGTATGGTTGTAGTAATAGTTAGATTAGTTTAAGTCTGAATAGAGGTCATGGTTGTGGAAGTAGGAATTGGATTTCCACCTTGAATTTGGGTATACCCTAAAGCTTGAGCACAACTAGCCATTGTTGAGACATGTTGATTAATGATATAAGATAGGATACAAACAACTTTTGTTCCTTGTTTATTTTCAATCATTCTCCTCATGTTATCTATGACATGAAACACAATACCAATTTTTTTTTCAGAGCTCACAATATTTTGCAATATTTCTAATTCTTCATCCATTTTTCATAGGTTCTCTTGAGGGACATTAGAAACCATTGATTCAACATTAGTCAATTTTTTTTTGGGTAAGGAGGTCATAGGAAATGAAGTGTCTATTGGCATATGGCTCAGGAGATTGCTGGCATATGTCTTGTCAGTGTTGTCATTGATGGAAATCCAAGTCATGCAACTTATGTCTTGCATCTGAATGTGCAATATAACTTTGGTTCCTACCAACAAAGAAAAGTAAAGAATAGGGCATCTGATTACAAACATAAAATTTTATCTAAACGGCTTACCGGGCAGATATTTTTGGTTGTGGATCTTTGAGGAAGGCTTATTGATGCTTTTAGTATTTTGGTTTTGATGTGCACTCACTGGTATGTGATCTAGAAGATTCGGTGAACTAAT
Organism: Sequoiadendron giganteum; assembly: GCA_007115665.2. Lineage (NCBI taxonomy): Eukaryota > Viridiplantae > Streptophyta > Pinopsida > Cupressales > Cupressaceae > Sequoiadendron > Sequoiadendron giganteum. Next base: position 146,711,748 of record CM021104.1, read on the forward strand.
TTGTTGATTATCTATGCTATAGGCGGAACCGACAATGATATTGTGAATGTATAAGATGAAATTATTTATAAGTTTGTATACTTGATTAAGTGTTATTTGTGTCCTCTCTTTGTCTTAGTTGACTTTGGAGGATGAGAATAAATATTTAGTGGTGGATCTGGCTAACAAGTTGAAAGTAACTTAATATTTTATAAAGTTGATTGATGGATAAATAAATACTTGATTATGGAGATATTTAAGAGATTGGTTTTATCATTTATAATGTGATGTGGATGTAAGTGTGTTTGTAGAAGTGTGAAATTGATTATAAGTGATGTGAAGAGAACAAAAGAGTAGAACAAAGTAGAGAGAAGTGTAGAATCAAAAATAAGATCCAGAATCAGATTTATGAGCTTCACCAGAACTGTCACTTAGAATAAGTAGATGCTACTATCTTAGTTCACCCTTTAGATGGTTTTAATCTATATTTTATAATGCAGTAAGCCTTTCTCTTTGAGTAGTAAGCTCTAGGTAGTGTTCCCGAATGCAAGTGCATTCCTTTTATAAACAACTATATTTGAGTACTCAAATTGTGGATTAACCTCCACCATGGTTATTCCCCTAACAAGGTTTCCACAAAAAAATATTATGTGTTATGGTGTTAGGGATGTTTACTTTGAATGCATACATCTTTTCTTTAATGCAATGATGAAATGGTTTCAATTTTTAGATTGATGATGTTTAAAATCCACTGAACACTAATCTAGCCCCCCCTCTTAGTGTTTCGTTGTGTCCAACAGTGTCAAGGGTATGGTCCATAGTGGGTTGACTAGTGTCAACACTATGAGTGAAGGAGTTGGAAAACCCAACACCCACAATGAGTTATGTATCATGAGATGTCCTAAGTCTTGAACTACGTCTCATGATATTATTCGCAATAGGACACCAAGTTGTGAAGATCATACAAGTTTAGAAAACACATGTTGCACCCAAAATGGATAATAGGTGAAATGTAATAAAAAACCCTAGAATATAAAGTGCAATGCAATTATGTAAAAATAAATTTCTAGATTTAAACAAGATAATTTTTTGATTATGCTATGCAAAAACCTAAAAATGATTTCTTTTAAGTAAAATTTTTTATTTTGAAATGAACTTGAATTTGACTAATTAAAATTAATGTGAATAATTGTAGAAAACAAAAATTCTAGAAACTGAAACATAGATCTAAATGTAGAAGCATAAAATATAGACTAAGGGTTTTTAATGCTTAGAAATTCACAAACATCCTTGATCAGGGAATAATTTTCCCATGAGGGAATGGGTCTCACTTTAAGGTTTGGAAAAATCAAATTATAGAGTTTTGAGTTGATACTTATATTTTTCAGATTCTAGTTGCAAATAGGAAGTTACAGTTTTTAATTTTTAGAAAATCAAATCTAGATACAAGTGTAAAATGATGCTAAATGACATGAAAAAAGACCTAATTTGAGATGCAATTTTGATTTAAATGATTGATCATGCAATTTTTTGAAAATACTCTGCAAAAATTGATAAAATATTTTAATTTTTTAGATTTTAAAGAATGCAAAAATGCAAACCTAAAACCCTAAATGAGATGCAAAGTAATGCAAGTTAACAACCCTAAAAAAATGCAAATCAATGAAATGTAATGCAAATCCTTGATCTAGGGTTTGGATGGACTCTAATTTTTTGAATTTTTCTATACAAATTTGGATTCACAAAAATGAAACAAAGAAAAATAGGGTTTTGAGGAAAATGTGTAATGGGTGTAAGAATCAAGGATTGAACAAAGTCAAAGTTTTTGATGGTAGTGATAAAGATTCCAGATCGAGGCTAATAGAGAATGAAATAAGGGAGTTTTCTTACTTGTCAAATTTTGTTTTCTATTTACATATTTGATGAATTTAGAATCAATAATTTACATGTGTCATGCATTGATAATGATGAACCAAGTTATGTTGGTCATACTAATGTGCAATTTGTTTTAGTTTATGCTGAGAATAGTTATGCCACAATCACGACTAATGGAAATGATCACATGGATATAAGTGGTAGGATGTTATAATATCAACTTGTGATGGCCCTTAATATACATACAATCAATAATGTTACTACATACGAAGATATTTCAGTGGTTTCATTACTGGTGCCTCGGGAAGACATGCAAATAGGTGAAATGTTCCATGCCATTCAATCTAAACATGTTCAATTTGATTTTCACCTTGTGTTATATCCAAATGACTCTAAATTTTATTTGTATGTTTTGAATGTGAGGGTATTTTTACATCATTAGTTGAGACCTCTTGAAAAAATGGATAGTGGCTCATTACAAGGCATATTAGTGGGTGATAAACATGACATTTTATCTGAACAAGCATCACATCAGGTTGTTTCTTTCCTTACTGTGAATTCTATTGTTTATCAATTTTATGATGGATGTATAGGAAGGAAAACTTAAAAATGGATTAATCATGGTCTTGAGGATTTCCCTCAATTGTTGATTTTTCCTAGTTTTTTCACTGAATATGAAAGTATTGTTGAAATAACACATTTTTCTGGGTTTAAGGATAATTTTTCCATGTTTAGAACCATAACCTATGCCTTGTTACCATTGAATATTTTAAGGAACTATGTTATTTCATGTGTCTTTACATGTTTTCTAAAACATTCTTGCTCATATTTCTTGTAAATAGTTAGGTTATATTGTTTTGCTTAGTTTCTTCTTTGTAGTAGGTCTAGGTGGTCTATTGTAGGTTAGTTTTCTTTAGGTTGCTTTTGGTTAAGATTTGGTTTGTTTTATTTTTGGTCTAGTTTGGGATTCTCTCATTTGATTTTGGGTATATCTTGCATGTACAATAATAATTTAGTTATCAAAATATGTCCAAAATATTTCTTTGAGAAGTACCAATCATGTTTTTAGAATACATGGTGAATGTCTCCTATAAGTGTCAGATAGTTGGGATATTTGATATAGGAGGATGATTCGTTTATTTAATTTGACATAATGTATTCTAAAATCTTACATCTCTCACATATTTTAAGAATCTTGAGGTCACTGTGGGTTTCTTTGTGAAGTCATGTTAGGTGAAAAATCTTAGAGTTTTGCTTCAGCACCACTGTGATTCTCAGCAATGAATACAAGCTTCACTTCTTTCTCGTTGAAATGAGAAATAAAATAAAAATAGAAATGTGAGAAAACAATGAAAATAAAAATAGATTTAACTTTACGAGGATTCAAATAACTCTATTGGGGTTATGGATGCTTGACAGGAAACGAGGCAATGTCTAGGTTTCTTTTGAAGTAGAATCATTCATGTCATGTAACATTATGAGGCATAGGTTCATGTGGTCATCATAAGGAGGGTAATGAATACACTTTCACACAATTGGATTTTCAACATATGCAAGGTTAGGTCTACTATTGGTTTTGATTCTTTGATCATATGTTTTGATTTAGTTGGCCTAGTGTGGAGATCAGAATCATAGATTCTAGGTTCATGATTTATGTTTTTCATCAAAATTCTCTAGAGAATTTTACCAATAGAGTCACCATTTGTTGTGTATTTTTCACACACTCCCCGCTTGAGATAGTGACCCCCATTCTATTTTTGCATCTCCACATTTTACCTTTGCTGGTGTTTTCTCTTGCTCTCTTTTTTATGGTGAGAAATTATTTTGGGATTAAGTCTAGATTTAATTTTAATAAGGAAATTATTTAAGACATCTTCGAGACCTTGAGGTTAATTTTTGGATGTCATATGTAATTTTTTCTTACACCTATAGATAGAGAATGAAAAATTACGCTAGGTTACTTTTTGAATTTTTGGAAAATTCCTTTTAGGTCAAAAGTTATGGAGTTCCATAGATTTCAATTAGGTGAGAAATCCAAAATTTCTTGACCTTAAGAAATCCCCGACATTCAAAAATTAAGAAAATTTCTAACCTCCAAAAATCCCTGAAATAGAAAAATCTAGAAATTTCCTAACCTCAATAATTTCACCATGGGTCAAAATCCATGATAGGAAGAAATTTGTGGTAGGAATAAATCCATGACAGGTCAAAATCCATGATAGAAAGAAATTCACTATAGGAATAAATCTGCGATGAAACAAACTCTATGATAGATCAAATTTTTTGAAATTTCTAAAATTTGAAATTTCCAAATGGAAAATATCTTAAAAGGCCAAAATCTTTCAAATTTCTTAATAGGGTTGAAATTCCTAAATTATATGGAGTTGAAATTCTGAAAAATTTATTTAAGTTTAATTTTGATGTTTTATAGATTGGATTTTTAGCATATGAACTACTGATGATGGCATTTGTTTTTTTAGGATCTCGAAATAAAGATGTGGCCTTTGAAAAATTGGGGAGCTATCATGAAATTATTTTGGGAATGGAATTAAATAATTCAAAAGGGGGAGGTACCTATGGATCCATGCCTATCTATATGTGCCAACTTGAAAATTGTTTTGAAAGGACAATAGAGGGATTATTTTATTTCTCCAATACGAATTTTCATAAAGATAAAGAAAGGGGATATTTAGCTTATCCTTGGACCAAATTTGTAATAGAATTATTTGATTGGTAAATGAAGCTTGTATTTCCAAACTCAATGTAAACTCTTAGGGTTTGAAGGGATGTAATTTGGACCCTTGATTTGGATTTAATCATAGTCATTGATTTAAAATATAATTATTATAAAACGCCTATGCATATTCATTTGTAAGGAGTTAGTAAGAAAGTTAGATATGGCCCAATTATCTAGTAAGGTAGTTTAAGAGAGGATATAACTTGAAATTGTTAAGAAATTTTGTTAATAAAATACTAGAGAAATTAATATTGTTAGGTCATTGATTTGGTGAATTTATGTGTTAATTTTTGAAGGTGTTATGATTTCTTGCTTCTTATTCTCAAACATTAGTTTTAGTTCATTCATATTAATGAAGTTTTGAATACATTGATTGATCTATGGTTCATACTATTAGTGGCTTGTTGATTGTAAGTTGTTGTGTATTGTGAGTCTGAACCTTTCTATTGCATTAGTTCAATTATGAATATTTATGCATATTGTCTTAGGAATTGGATATGTGTATGGATGTTTAAAATCTGAAAATATTTGAGTATTCCTTTGAATATTGCATTTTTTATGTGGTATTATAGATTTAGGCTTGGTTAAGAATGAACTGGTTTATTGTAAGATCTATTTTTTTGAAGCATTAACCATTGATTTGAGTGTCCTTAGGTGCCAGTTTTAGAATCTCTCTTAACCCTATAATATGTTGATCTTTGTTTGGGTTAGTATTAGGGAAGAAATAGCATCACGGCATTGCCACATTTGATGATAAAATTATTTTCATATTTTAGATCTAGAAACTTCAGTCAAGTTTTGTACATATTTTTTATATTTCTTGAAACCATTGTTTAAGTCTTATAGATTCTAATTTTTGTTACCATAAATTCCCTTTGTGATTACTAAAAAATTATATCACTACTGAGCTATTTTTGCATAGTCAAGACCTAACATGCAAAACCTTGGGGTCATTTTTTGAAGTATTCTTACAAAGAGTTACCTTTCAAGAGAGATAGAACAATTGCATTTTATATATGATGTGCAATGCTAAAAAAATCATCAACAAAACCCAAATGCCTAAGATTCTAGTTGCTCACAAGGATTTTCATCAAGACATACATAATGTATTCTCTATGCTTGCCTTTATCTTTTGCCTAGATAAATATGACTATGTTTCTGAATTCCAATTGGGAATAGGTTTCCTCTTGAGGAAATAACACATTTTGAAGATGGAATTTGCAAATGTATTTATGGATAACATGCACCAAAAATTAGAAATGTACAAGCATGAGTTGAAATTTAGGTACTCACCTTTCTTAGCCTATCTATTTATTTATTGAAATCTGGACTTCTTTAATTTGTATATAGCTTTATAAATCATGGACTCTTCCTTGATCCCCAAGAAGATCCCAATATTTGTATGGACCCATATTTTATCGGTCACACATGAATATTATGAGTTTTTAGAGTCATTTTTTACTCCTTCCCTAATATACCTGACTTATGAAAATATTACTTTTTGAATCATGGACTGCTAGATGAGCTTGCTAAAGAATCAAAATATATCATTTGATTGATTCTTTTATGCTCACTTCTCTTTGGTAGATGAGAACATGGATTCATAGGGAATAGTTTAGGCTCCCCACATATTTGATAGATAAAATTATAGCATTGGAACTTCCCTAACAACTATGTGTTTTTGATTTAGAGTATGGGTCCAACTAGAAGAGGAAGGCCATGTATGAACTCCTATTCATGAAGGGAGTGATATTAGTCAATAAAAGGAAATCTTACCATGAATCTCAAAGAGTTGGGGTTAGGTGTAATCTATGATCGATGGAACTTTGAACCCAATGGCTATATGGTGGATCTGAAGGTTGCCCTTCAATGTTTCCATGAGCCGCACCCATTTTGGGTGGCCCATATGTCCTTGAGTGGCTACAAACCATCTATTTACATTGATTTGGAGAGATTTGCAAGGCCACAAAGACCTCATGGATTTCTTTCTATTTTAGTAAGTGAGTTCTCGATCCATCATTGAAAATTTATAAATTTCTCCACCTTCGATTCGATAGAAAGGATTGGGAAAAAGAGAAGATCTTATATTTCTAGGTATACCACCAAGAAAATAACATTATAAATGAAAAGTATTAAGTTGTCCTGAAAGATGTACAATTTGACAAATACTAGGATAAGGAACATCTAGGGTTGAATCCTCACTAGCGGATACAAGTTGTATCCATAAACAAGTCTTGACATAAGAACAACTAGAGGGGAGACCAAAGGGAACTTGTTGACTCAATTAGAGACTATGTACAAGGTCATAGGATGAAGGATCCAACACTTTCTAGTTTACTAGGGATCTCTGAATCCCTAACAAACTCAAGCACCTATAGGTTTAGTAGGTGAAGGGTCTTCATCGTGTGCCTCACCGCGACGTGTAGAGAGAAGGTGAGGGTATATCAACCTTATCTAACAATCAGATGAAGAAGTGTAAGAACTTACCACCATGACATGAGCCCAAGTCATTTCAAGCATGCAAGTATTATTTTGTATCCCCTTTCTCTCTTTTGTGTCATTGGTCATCCCCTCTATGATAGTAGTTCCCATTGCCTCTCAATCTTTACCTTTTCTATGATTTCCACAATTTTGTAGCCTTTGGTTTCCCCTTCCATTCCCATACCTATAGCTATATAAGTCCTATGCTTTTATTAGAAAAAAAAGTGGTCACTCACCTACTACCTCCTTTTGCCTCTCATGCTTTTTAAATCATCATCTTCCCTAAAAGGAGCATAAATAGTCATGTCCTAGGTTACAATCCCATTTGGCCTTTGTCTGGTACCCCCTTTTCAGGGGAATATATTCAATATCCTTCTAGTTACTACCAATAGATTGATGCCACTCAAAAGGATTGAGAGGAAAGATCCTAAAAAGGGAGGAAAGAAAGCTTAGAGATTGTCACCTCGATAATTGATAATATTCCTAATCTTAACCATCAAACATTTATGGTAGATCATAAGACACCCAAGGTATTTAAGGCCGAGGGGGAGATGCAACCACAAGATTACTCAACCCATGTAGTAGGTCTAAACTTGATTCAATTTTTTCGTGAGGAAAAGGCTGACCTAATGGAAGAGACATAGAAGGTGGTATCCACTAATTTTCTCAAGATTAGTAGAAAAATATAGAAATAAGATAAAGAGATAGCCTAATTGAAAGGTACAATGGAATTTTTTTTTTTAATGTCAATGCTAAAGATAATCAGATCTCAAATTTGCACAAATATATACAAATGTGAGCCAACAAGGATGCCTTAAAACCTAAGAAAGTGGAAAAGGCTAGACTTAAAAAAGAGCTAAATGAAGAATATGCCCAAAATCAAAGGGTAGAAGAGGAAAATGATTTGGTTGCATCTAAGTTTCAAAAAGAGTTAGATGAAGCCTAGAATACGAATGGAAATGAAGCAACTTGTTGATTCTAAATTCTAAAGAGATGTTGAGGAAGAAGTGAGGAAATAATTGAATCCAAGATATGAGAGATAGAATAGGGTCTAAGAATGCTAGATAGAGAGGTTTTTAATTCTTTGAGCAAGTAGGAATGTCTCCAACAAGAGGTTCAAAGAAAAAACCATTAGATCCAACAATTGAAAGATGAGTTGTTCCACAACTCATAGTAGATTTGTATTCTTCCCATGATCTAATAGCTGTATACATCACATTGGGAGAGAATAAAGTGCATCACTGATTCTTTGAAACCTATTCTTATGTTTATTGTGGATTCCCAAGAGGAATGCATGAAAATTAATGTTGCGGTGGACCAAATGCTTTCCTTTTTCACTCCATAAGTTATTGGTTCCTAGTTACTAGTTCAAAAACTATGTGATGCGACTAAAGATGGCTTGAATGCTATGCTAGTGGAAATAAGATATTTTTAGCCAAAAAGGCCAATTAAATTCTCAGTTGTAACAAGGTGATCCTTGAATTTAAAGGAAATCTAAATTCTTTAGGCCAAACAATCATAGGAATGAAGGAGCACATTGAGTAGCTTTTTCAATTAGGACTTCCCTCCCTTTCTTCAAAATAATTTTTTCATGTAAGAAGACCAAATAAATAAGATATTAAAATGGAAGAAATAGGACTAGACCACTTTCCAAGGCCTCAGTAAATCCCCATGTGTTTCCACGTTGGAGGGGATTTTGATATCAATCACCTAGTTGGAATATCACATGAAGGTTGTAGCAAAGATCATAAATAATTTATCTGCTAAAGAGATGACCATTCTATATAAGGTCTCCAAAGCACTAAATAATACAATGCAACCATCCGAGGAGGAATGATAATCTATGCAATCCACTCTTCAAAAGATCTAAGAGTGGTAGATCTCCCCTCTTAATTTTTGAAAGGTTTAATGTGTGAGACCAAAAATTCTAAGTTCTCAAATTTGTAGGTAGAGTTCCTTGAGAGTCACAAAAAAATTTATACTTTTTCCACTACACCCTTATTTTTGTGAAGGGTTATTTTCCAAGGAATTGTATGAATAATTCCTTCTCTTCTAAGATGACATGGTTTTTGTGCTTAAGTTTTAATTTTTCATGGAGGACAACCACATGTAAAAAAAATTCAACTACTACTAGATCCGAGGATTATGATTTTAGTGCAATGTGATCGGATGCCACATGGTGGGTTTATGTGCCAACTAAAAAGAGTGAGCAATGTTTATGTTTTATCAAGTGCCTTATTTTCCCCATATCATGTGTTAATATAAGGATTTTATTTTCTCATGCATGATTAGCCAAGACTTTTAGTAGGTCCATTGTAGATAGTGGTGGAGGCTAACATGTGGTAAGCTCATGTGAATCATGAGAAATAAATTCCCATAAAAAACTCTTAATAATTAGACTCATAGGTGGTTACAAGGAGAGATAATAGACAAAAAATGGTATCATCACCCCCTTTGAGGGTTGCTTATGATTACCTAGTCAATTCATTTTAACCATCACCATTGTGGTGAGAATCATAGGTGTGATAGTGGGGAATAATTTTTGTTGTTATAGTTCTCGTTCGGAGGGGGATGTTCTTCTTTTAGGATTTTTTCAACATTTTTTCCATAGAAAAAAAAGACTTAGAAAGATAATAGTTGATTTCGGTAATTTCTCAAACCTTGGTAGTTAGTTTTGTATCAGAAAGAAAAAAATTGCATAATTTTATGCTCTATTAGCCTTTGTTGTGCATTCTATTTCCTCTGTGTAAATATAACAATGGTCAATGTTTTCATTGAGATATTGTTGTAATTGATTATTATAACTAGCTTTTATAGTTTCAGTTTCATATATATAGAGTTTTGTATTATGTTAGCACTCTTTCAGATTTCTATAGATTACCACAAGATTGAAACTACGATATGTTGTTTGATGAGAAATAATATTAACACGTTATGGACCATCACCTTAGAATAAGTTACTTATATGAATCTTATTTTATCTCTTCCCTTTTCCTCAACCCCCATAAGTTAAGATGAGGATTTGGTTACTAAAATCCTAGAGGTCTTTCCATGGATAACAATATGGTCCCACATTGTTATAACTTTCCATGGATTGAATCTCCTAAGCATTAGATTTTGAGGTCAACATATACAAAAGGAAGATATCATTTTAATGAAAAATAAATTCTTGCAGTAAAAAGGGAATAGATAAATTCAATTTTTTGCTTAAAACCAAAATAGATTAATTATCATAATTGATAATTATGTTATGAGAAATTTTCTAAACAGGAAATTGAGTAATAAAAATTTAAAGGATGGATGAAAAGGTTGCATTTTTAGTTCATCGAATTTGATTTCAAGATTGAATGGATTAAGGGAGAAATAAATCCACGTATAAATATTTTGACTAGAGAATTTACTATTACTATTGTCATACCCATGCCTAATTAGGAAACTCTATATCTATTTTTTATTCTATCTTATTGATTTAATTAGATATTTTCATATATTAATTAAATAATAGATATTTTTTAAACAATAATTAAAAAAATTAACTTCTCCACTCTGTTGCATGTACCAAGAGAATCAAATTTCTATGTTGTAGCTTCATCCATGGTGAATCTAGGTAGAGGGCCTAGTTGGCATACACTTCCTAGAATTTTCTCTCTTTGATAGGTGGCAATGCCAACTCCATGACTCCATTTTCCCATTCTTCTAGGTCAAAAGTTGGTGTGGGGGGTCTTTTCCCCCAAATTAAAGGTATTGTCAATGTTCATCATGAAGCTGGATCCTCGGTCTTGAAAATGATTCAAAATTCATATACAAACAAACTTGTGGGTAACTCCTCTACTTTAGAAAGGGATTTGTTTTCCCCCTTGGTGTTAAAAGGTTGTTGTGTGGTTGAGGGGTTGGAAGTGTCTTTCCCTAATGAAGTAATGGATGAATATACTACTAGCCTCCTAATTTCATTAGTTGGGAGATTTTTATCCTTTAGGCCTAACATTTATTAGGTTCATAGATGGATTAATTCAGTCTACTCTCTCAAAGGCAAGGCTAGTGTGTCTACCATGTCCAATGATCTTTTCCTATTTTGTTTCAATAACCAAGAAGACCTAGTTTCAATTCTCACAAGGGCTCCTTGGGAATCTGACAAAAAAATAACTACTTGGTGCTCTATAAAAAAAAATTGGACTAGAACCCTTTGTGGATCTAGGATTAGTTTCTCCTACTTGGGTTAGGTTTCCTAGATTACCCCTTGAGTTTTGGAATTATAAGGTGTTTCAAGGTATAGCTAACAAATTTGGGAGTCTGTTGGTGGTGGACCAAGTAACATCACAAAGATCATAGTTTTTTTTTTCTAGAATCTATGTCAATGTTGTTGTCAATAATGTCTTACCCACTTCTATTACTTTAAAATATAAGTTTGGTTCTTGAACCCAAGCTCTGGAATGTGAAAATGCAAGGTTGTATTACCTGCACTACTATAAGTTTGGCCATCTTAGTAACAATTCCCAGAGGGTTCCCCTCTAGAAGAATAAGAAACTTGTTGTTTTCTCTCCCCTTGTCAACTCTCTAATGTTTGGGAGGGGTAGCAATGAGACCTAAAATGGGGTTTTGACCATGGAAGTAGAAATAAAGAATGATGAGTCTATCCTATAGGATGGTTTTGTTTTCCACCCCTTAGTGGAAATAATAATATTTGATTGTGTTCCTGTCAGTGGAGAGAACCCCCTCTCTCCAACAGGCTCTAATGTTTTGGATAAAGTTTTGGATTTTTGTCTCTCTTCGAATAAGAAGAACTTTCACCCTCTATATTCACTTTGTGAAAAGATGCAAGAGTTCTCGAATATATTGGGTTTTAAAGAGTTGGCTCCCTCCTCACCTTCTGTGAATGATATGAATGATGACTCATGGACCCAGGTGCATGGTAAATCTAAGAAGAAAAATAAATTAGATGTAGGGAATGACTCTAAAGTGGGAAAAGTGAATCATCAGGAGTTTAGACTCAGAGAAGCAATAAGAGACATTGCATCTAGGAAATAGAGGAGCCTAGAAGGGGCTCTCTAATGCATTTAAAGATAAAAAGTAACTAGGGAGTGTTCTCCCCTTAGCCTAGGGAAATTCTTCAGTGGTCCTTTCTTTTTTCTATAATGAAGTTTCTTTCATGGATTACTAGAGGACTTAATAGTTCTCTTAAAAAAAATATTCTCAGAAATTCTATTTATGATCTCAAAGTTGATGTTATTTTAATTCAGGAAATCAAGATGAAAAAGGACTTTCTAGATTTAAAATGGTGAATTTTGTCGGGCGTAAGGCCCATTATTGTGTTTGTGAGGCTCTAGGAACTTCTAGGGGAATCACTACCTTATAGAATCAAGATAGACTAAAGGGTAAGGAAGGGTTTAGTAATAAAAATGGTTTAGAATTCAATTTTGAATATTGAAAAATTGGATTGGAGTTGCACTTTGTCAATATATATGCCCCTAACTCCATGGTTGCTAGGAATCAACTATGGGATTCTTTGTTTGGGATTATATTGAATAATATAGACAAGACGTGGATTCTTGTTGGTGATTTCAATACTCCTTTATACCCTTCAAAGAAGCTTGGTAGTCTAGAGGATGTCTCATCTATAGTATTATTTATTTTTCTAATTTCATTTCAAATTTAGGTGTTCTTGATGTGGAACTGTCAAAGTCCAAATTCACCTAGTCAAATAGACATATTGGTCATATTATTATTTAGGTAAAACTAGACCAAGTTTTGATCTCTAGTGATTGGGATATCCCTTTTCCAAGGTATGCCTATGTTTAGAATTGATCAAAACCTTAAAATAATAAGGTCTAATGTTCAAGGATGGAATCAAATCAGATCTGGGAATATTTTTTAGACTAATAAAATAGTGCTCCAAGAAATTACAACTATTCAAGGCTTGATGTAGGTTGGTTTTTTTGATGAGGCAACCACTATGAGAGAGAAGGAGCTAAGAAATGAATGGTTTCCGGTCGCTAAGAAAGAGGATATCTTCTAGAAATAGAATTCCAAGGTGTAGTGGTTAAATGAGGGGGGTATGAACACCAGGTTCTTTCACCAATTGACTCTCAAAAATAGGAGAAGGAATAGGATCTACTCTCCAGTCAAGAAAAATTGGGACCTTCTCACTAAAGATGAAGACCTGGAATGAAAGGAGGTATCTTTCTTTAGTTGTGATGGTCGTCCATAGCTTTCCTTATCTAAAGAGTTGGCTTCTCTCCTAGAGGGTATTCTAAACTTGATTTCCCCTAAATATACTAAAATTTTCTGGAGTGTAGGGTTTCTTTAAAAGAAGTCAAACTGGTTGTATTTTAATTTGGTTCCTATAAAGCCCTTAGCCTGGACGACCTCCCTCTAGGCTTTTTTCAAGATCTATAAGAAAATTTAGTTGATGCCCTCCTCCTAGTGACTAGAGAATCTTAGACACTAGAAAGCTTCTTGGACAAATGAATTCAACTTATAGTGTTCTCATCCTGAAGGAGGATGTGAGTTCCATGTCAGACTATCACCAAATAAGTCTTTGTAATAAAATCTATATTTTTTTTCAAAAATCATGGTTAGTAGAATTAAGCCCCTCCTAAAAAATTTATATCTAGTAACAAAAAAGGGTTTGTGGTAGGAAGAAATATTTTACATGCAACCATTATCTCTCATGAATTTATTCACTCTATGGTGCAATCCAAAATCCTGCGTATGCCCCTTAAGCTACATATTTCCAAGGCCTACAATAGTCTCTTGGGATTTGGGCTTTTTTTGTGTTGGAAAAGTTTGGTTTTAGGGGGAGGTTTGTGAGATCGATTAGGGAGTGTCTCTACCACAAGATTTATTATCCTCCTTAATTGTGTTCCTACTAAAATATTTACTTGTTGGAAAGGGTAAAGAAAAGATAACCCCTTGTCACCGTATCTTTTTATTATTGTTTTTGAAGTCTTTGGTCAAAATATTCAGAAGAGTCTTGATCATAGCCACCTCAATGGGGTTCTCATTGCTTCCTCTTTAGGGTTTTCCTCACATCAACAATTTCCTAAAGATACCATTCTTTTTGGTTCTACTTCAGTGGTGGAAGTTGGTTATTGGAAGGTTATTCTTAACAAGTATGATGATTTCTATGAATAGTTTATAAACTACAACAAAAGAAAAAAAAATTTAATGCTACTCAGCAAGTGAAAGGATTCAGAGAATCTTGGAGTGTCATATTACTGAAGTTCTTGATTCTTATCTAGGCCTTCCACTTTGCAGTAGGAAACCTACCAACTCCTTTTGGAATGGAATTGTTGAAAGGATCCATAAGAAGCAAGCTAGTTGAAAAGGGAAACTACTTAGTCAAGTAGGTAATCTTATGCTTTTAAAATATTCACTCAAATTTATGATCTATTTTACTACCTATCTCTATTTAAAATTATTTCTTTCATCGTAAGAAAGACTGAACAAGTCCAAAAGACCTTTATTTGGTCGAGAAAATAAGATAAATACAAGATTTCTCTTGTTAGCTAGGACAAAGAATGTTCCCCCAAAAAGTGTGGGAGCTATGAATTACAAGATTAAAAGAGTTCAACAAGGCCTTGATGAGAAAAATGGGACTTATTATTCTCCAAGGAAAGAAAGACTAGTTTGACATCCTTAAAGCTAAATATATCAGGAATGACCCCCAAGCAACTTGCTTCTCAAACAAGAATTTCTATGAGGATCTTCCTTTTGGAATAACATTCTGAAAAAATAGAAAATGTTCACTTCAAGGTGCTTAAAGGAAAGTAGAGGATTGAAGTACCTTAAATTTCTAGGAAGAGGTATGGGGTACGGTCCTAAGTTATCCTCAATGGCTAATTTATCTCCGATTAAACAAGACCTTTTAACCCTCTATGATAATTTTTTCTATGGTTATATTAATTGGTCTAGGGACATGCCTAGATGGAGAAACTTTGAAAAAATATGTTAGTGATCTAAGAGAAATTAGAATAATCAATGTGCTACCCCGTTTAGGTATCTTCAACACCCTCATTTCCATTGTGGGAGACTATTTTATATATATTCAAGGAAGTGTAGATGATTTGATTTTGTGTGACAACCCCTCTAGGGCCTTTTTGGTTAAATAAGCTTACAACCTTTTGGCTGTGACTCTGCTATGGATCAAAATTTTAATTGATCCACTATCTATAATTCTAAACTAATTCCAAAACTCAATTTTTTTTGGTGGGTTTCTTTACTTGGAAGAGTCCCAACAATTTATGTCCTTGATACAAAAGGGATTCCAATTTGTGAATAGATGTATTATTTATCTTTCTACTGAAGAGTTTATTAATCACCTGCTAGTTCATTGTCCCTTTGCTTGGGAAGTTCGATCTTTGACCCTACAAAATCTCCTTCAACATTGTATGCTTCCTAGTGGTTTGAATCACCTTGTGAGTCAATGGAGTTTTTATCCTTTCTCTCATCCTATAATTAAGGAGATTTTGGAACAAGTCCCTCTATTGGTTTTTTGGCACTTGTGGAAGGAAAGAAATAATAGAATCTTTAGAGAAAATTAGAGGAGCAATGATATGGTGTTTTATGGTATGAAGCAAAAACTAGTTGAGAATCTAAACTCAAAAACTTTCAGCTTCTCAAAAACCATACCTAATTATAAAGATATCATAATTAAATAGTCATGTGAAGGCTTTACTAGGACCTGATAAAGACCAAATAGAACAATAGCATTAGGAGGAAATTGACTTAATGGAGGCCTCGTGAAGGATTGGTTTAACCTAAATTTTGAAGGATGTTCTAAAGGAAATCCTAGAATGATTGCAGTTGGTGAAATGATAAGAGACCACTATGGGAGGTGTATAGAAGCCTACACGAAATGTACTGGAAATGATACCAATGTAAATGTCAAGGAAATCGCTACTTGGAGAGGTATTAAGAGGCTAAAGGATCTAGGCTTTGACAAAGTTATTATTGAGGGAGATTCTAAAGTGATTGTGGATTTTCTTTAATTTAGGATTCAAAACATGTGCTCTCTTATATGGTGGGTGTCTCTATATCCCATATATCTACAGAGGAAGTAACAATGTTGTAGATACAATTTCTAACATGGGGCTCTCCTTTCCCTAATGACAGTCTTGGAGATTCAAGAATATCCCGACTCATATTAAGAATTATCTAGCTAAGGATCAGATGGGTGGGCCTCCTTAAAATCTTCAATAATGAATATGTTTTCCTTTCTTAATGAGGTTTTCTTTTCTATGTGGGTCATGTTGATGGTCTCCTACCCCATTTTGAATTTTAATTTGAATCACATCCACCAAATTATGTTCCAAAAAAGACAAGGATCTACTCATAGATTGAAGTGTACAAAAAGTGGTGGTGAGGTGGAGAACCCCATGGAATGGGTGATGTCAGCTTTATTTTTTAACGTTGCATGCTTATCTGGGTCTAGATCAGGGCATGAGGTATATTAAAAGTGATATTGAGATGGAGTACTATATAGATTTTATGATGTTAGCTTTTCTTTGTATTATCACCATATGTGCTTTTATGGATTGGCACTATCATCATCATTATTTGATATTGAATGGGGATCTATAAGAAAGTATCTTGTGCCCTATGATATTTCTAATTATTATGAAAAGGTAAGTCCTTTATGGATTTATGTTTTTAAATCCTATTCCTTCAATATTGATTATTTTATCACTACTTTTCATATTGACGGAAGCCTTAGCCACATGATAGTAGGTCATATCTCCCTTGAAGATAATCATTTGAGAGTTATTTTCATCATGAAAAATAAGCCTGATGCATTTTTTCATTGTACCCTCACTTATTTTCTAGACCTCATTCAATCAAACATATTTTCAATCAAATTTTGGGCTAAAACTAGATCTTGTTATCCATCATTATTTTTTGTTGGGGTTGTTGGGTTTCAAAAACATAGTTTTGAACCACGAGAGGTTTCCAAGCTCTGACAATGATTTTGGCCAATGTACAAGGCCAATTGATGCAATTGAGCCTTCTTCTCTTTAGGTTTTGCTAGACCAAGGTAGGTGAACCTATGTGAATGATAAAAATTGAAATGTATTTTCTGGTTGAGCAATCTACCCACAATGGCAAATGGAAGTGAATAGATGAAAAACAATACAACTAATCCTACTCCTACTACACAAAATAAAGGATTTGAATAAGTTGTTTGATATGAAATTTTATCTCTAGGTTGAGGCAGATCAGTTCCTTCTGTCCACATGGGTAATGGAGTAAAAAATAGAAAATGATATGTGTTTTCCTCTTTTGCTTAATTTTGGTTGTTAGGCACTTTGAAGAATGAAACTACATAACTAGCATAAAACTTCATTAATTTATGACTTGCATAAATTGTGCTGGAATGTTTCTTAACCTAGTTCTTATTTAAATCCCCAAAATAAATCTATAAATTAATGTGACTTATTTAAAAGAGTTTAAATCTGACATGCAAACACCAATCAACTAAATCACACAAAATAGGAATACATTCTGATAAATCAGAGATATACTTGATATGCTGACTTAAAAAATTAAAGAATATCAAATTAGAGAGAACTAGATAAAAGAATTAGATTTAACACAACATAACAATTGAACACCAAAAGATAATATCACCAATTAAAATTCATTATCTCCATTGATCTGTGTCAGGAAAGGCTCTTTACATTATTTTTATTCCCTAGTCTAAAAAATCTCATTCCTACTCAAACCCCCCAAACTAACTGATTTTTCAATCCATTTATACATTACATATCAAGGGTCACAACCCTTCAGTTTTTGTTACAACCACTTCATATTCTTTCATAGAAAATAAAAATATTTAATTGAGTTGCCTTTCAAAAAATTAAATATTTTTTATGTAGTTCTCCATTTGATTTTGATCAAATACCTTTCCCACTTTTAATATTTCATTTGATTTACTACTGTGAAGTCTTCGTTTATATCCCGTCTCTGTACCTTTATTTTTATTGCCTTTTACTTCATTTCTCGAGGCCTTTAATTTTACCACTATATCACGGTCAACATTTTGAATCCTGGTAGTATGGCAGTCTTTGACTTTGACTACTCTGTCAACATCTATCTTCCTATCGCTTCCTTACCGCTCAAACACTGGCATATTATTTACACCCTGCAGCATGGCAGTTTGACATTAACTGTTAACTCTAGTTGTTTGCTTCCTCACTGTGGTCTTCACTTCATCTATCAGCAATACTGTAGTCTAACTATCATAGTCTATCCTTACCCCACCACTCTACCGCTATCTCGATGCGTACACCCTGTAACTACATGGTAACCTTCTCCTAAACCATGTACCTCTCTGTCATTGCTTGCCAAACTTCTACCATGATCACCGCAGTCTTCACTTGAACCCCCTGCGGTACCATGGTGGGGTCTCTTGATTGCTGCCCGACCGGTGACTTATCGGCCACCGCGATACTGCGGTCTATGTTTAGATTGTGTACGATGGCATGGTAAGCACCTTATTAGCTTCCCTGCTCTGTTCACTGCATGATCGACGATTATTTTTCTAACCGTTACCCTACCTACCGCACCATCGCGGACCCCTCAGTGACTATCCAGGGTACTATGGTGTAATTGTTAGTCGCTTCCCTGCTAACTATTTACAACCACAACTGCTATACCGTGAGCTCCTTTGTGGGAGGCTATAGTAAAGTGGTAAATGACATATGAAGTGAATATTAAGGCATCAGTAAAAGGTATTTTAGCATTTAGGATGGTGAAAATGAATTTTTATGAGAAATATAGGAAAAGAAAGGGTATAAATGAATAAAATCCCTTAGGTTTTTTGATGAAAAATTGGGTTCTAATAGTGGCTCCTATTGGGGATGAGTGATTGTGCAATCACTGCAAGAATCCATAATTCTTTTGGGGAGCAAACCAAGTAAAGGACATAAAAAATGAAAGTCATGGAAGATGGAGGGAATGAACAAATGAATGATATGAAAAATGGAACATGGAGAATGGAAAAACCTACACTAGTGTACATGGAAAAAATATTATTTCAACAAGGGAATTTTTGAGAATGTCCATGTACTAGAAAACCCAGACCCTTCAAAAATCATTCAAGTCACATCCCTCTTTTTCGAAACAAATAGATCTTTGATCAAATTCAAAGAAATCCTCATAACTATGAGAGATGCACATGGGGTCATATGAATTGTTATACATAATATCTTCACTGTCAAAGCATAAATAGGCTAGATCCAAAACTATGGAATCATCTTTATGTGCATACTTTTGGTATTCAAGATTTAATAAATTTGAAACTTGCTCACTGCTAAGTGAACAAGTCTCTGCTTCCATATCTCCAACCTCTTCTTAATATTCATATGGACTGCAACAATCATCCTGTTGTAGATTCACAAGGTCTTCTTCACAATTTGAATCACAATCAGTTATGCGAGACAAACTCTCCATATCTTCACTATTGGATGGCATGAGATCTTCTATTTCAGCTTCTGAAGTATTACTAGTAGTATCCACATACCTTGTCCCAAGAATGGAATCAATAAATTTATTCACCACATCAAAGGCTTGTTGTTTTAATGACTCTAACCAATAAATTGATTCAAGCTCTGATGCTCTCAAAAATTAAGCAACAAATGTGGGTCTTGTAGGCCTAAAATGAGGAGGTAATTGCAAACAAATGTTTATCATCCTATTGTACAGAGATTTTACATCTTCTCCCTTATATCTCCTTATGTCAAAAAAGGAATCCACAAGAGTTTTGCCTCTCTCTTGAATTTGACTATACTCATGAAAAGTATTTTGTTGTGAATAGAGTACATTACCTTTATTACCAAAGTTCTTAGTTGCATCACGTGGCATTTGTGTCTTCATTCTCACTGCATGATGACCTATTTGGTGATGTACTTGGAGAACGTTTGACTCCCAATTGCCACAATTGTTGGTTCACTTGTAGCATTTATTGTTCTAATTGTAGCCTTTGTTGTCTCAATTCCTTCAACTCTCTCATTTACTATTGTCTCCTTTCTTCTTCTACCATCATGAAAAAATATTACTGCTTCACAACACCCATGTATTATTTATCAAATGAAACTGAGTCAGCACCTACTTTTCCCAAAAGTAGGAAAATGATTTTTTTTTTTATATTGTTATGGTTTGCCCCAGCGGAATCCCCAAACAAAAATGTGAAACTTTGTTGAATCTATAAATGGGTAGGCTAGAAAAACTTTCCTAAATAATTCCCCAACTGAGTTGCCAAACTATTGGATCTCAAAAATGCAGGTTTGAACCACAAGAGGTTGTCAATCTCTCACAATGATTTTGTCCAACATACAAGGCCAATTGATGCAATTGAACCTTCTTCTCTTTAGGTTATTCTATACCAAGGCAGGTGTACCTAATGAATGATGCATATTTTGAAATGTATTTCTTGGTTGAGCAATCTCTCCACAATGGTAAATGAAAGTGAATAGATGAAAATCACTACAAATAATCCTACTCCTACTGAACAAAAGAAAGGATTTGAATAAGTTGTTTGATATGAAATTTTATCTCTGGGTTGAGGCACATTAGTGCCTTCTATCCACATGGGCAATGGAGTCAAAAATAGAAAATGATATGTGTTTTCCTCTTTTGCTTAATTCTGGTTGTTAGGTACTTTGAAAAATGAAACTATATAACTGGCATAAAACTTCATTAATTTATGACTTGCATATAAATTATGCTGGAATGTTTCTTAACTTGGTTCTTCTTTAACTCCCCAAAATAAATATTTAAATTACTTTGACTCATTTAAAAGAGTTTAAATATGGCATGCAGAGATCAATAAACTATATCACACAAAATGAAAATACATTATGATAAATCATAGATATACTTGACATGTTGATTTAAACAATTAAAGAATCTCAAGTTGGAGAGAACCAGATAAAATAATTAGATTTAACACAACATAACAACTGAACACCAAAAGGGAATATCACTAGTTGAAATTCATTATCTCCATTGATCTGTTTCAAGAAAGGCTCTGTACATTGTTTACATTCCCCAATCTGAAAATCTATCTTACTCTAACCCCTACAAAACTGATTTTTACAACAGATTTATACAATAAAATTTAAAGAGTCGCGAATCTTCATTTAGCCACTAAAACCATTTGTATTCATTAAAAAAATATTTAATTGAGTTTCCTTTTGGAAAATTAAATATTTTAACATTAGATGAGCTTTTTTTTACTTTATAACTTAACCACTCTTTACATTTTCTTCGCCATGGCTTTTTTTATATTTACCGCTCTACCGTAATAAGCCTATTGACCGGTTGTGGTATAGCTGTCTTTGACCTTGATTGGCTTCTCTTCCTCCACTGTGATACCACACCCTTTGTTCTGCTCACTTGTGGTATTGAGATGACTAGAAATAACTATTACCTCTTTCTTTTCCGCTTTCTTACCACATTACCACGGTCTATACTTTTGTCATCGATGGGACCATGATATCTCAAAATTACTACTCCGTCCCTGTCTATCTCTGTCACCACACTACCATGGTCACTGGCTTGGCTACCACCAATACCACGATAGTCGCTTCATTGTTTACCTCTCGTTCACTGCCTTACCGCGGTTACAAACTTTGTCGCCTATGGTACTGCAGTATCTCCTTACCAACCGCTCCTTGAATGCTACTGCCATAGCATGATGACTGTGTTGAATGAGTTTTGTTGTGTGGTAATAGATCTATCCACCTTCATCCCTGTTAATTGTTTACAGCGCCACCGTGGTCAGTCTGATGACTGTATGTGGTGTAGTGGTAAGGGTTTCCTTGATTGCTTCAAACCGCTACCGCTATACCACAAGGCGCTTTGTGGGAGGCTATGATAAAGCGATAGTATATAATGGATTATTAAGATTTAAAGGTGGTAACGGTATAGGGTAACTTTCGCATTTTAGCAACATGGAGGGAAAAAATGAATTTTTATAAAGAGATAGTGAAATATGTGAGTTGAAATGGGAATAAAAACCTTAGGGTTTCAAAGATTTTTATGAAATATTGTGGGAAAACCTTAGGGTTTTAACTAAAATTTTTGGGTTCTAAGAGGGGTTGTTCTCACATAAATCGTAGGTTCTTGAAGAAGATTGGTAGAATTTGATGAAAATTTAACTTTCTCCAATCTATAACAAAGAGTACTAGATCCTTCTAGATTTTGTGTGAAGTTATAATCCTGCTAGCTGAGGTCTGGTCTACTATTTCATTTCCAAATTATATCAACAACTAAAATATTTTTTTAACTACTAAATTTTTACGCACTACTATGACTATTGAGAAGGTAAAAAAGATTCATCTACCACTACTACTTGAATTTCATGGGGGGTCCTAGGAAAATATCTGAGCCACTATCGTGTGTGCCTTTGCGACAACATGTAGAGCTCTGTAAGTTCTTTGAATATGCTAGTATGACACCATTATTTATGACGATGAGAGGGTACAATGATGATATTACTAAAAAATTTTATAGCTCATGGAGAGGAGATAGTGTTTAGATAGGAAGAATCAAGTTTTAAGTGTCCCCTAGGATAATTGTGATTCTGATTGGTCTTCAATACACTAGCTTAAGGGTGTCCAAAATAAGAAAGGATAATTACCAAATTTTTATGGATAGATTTCTTGAAGGTGAAAAGAAGCTTGAGAGGTTCCAAAGTGGTAATGAGAGCGAGCACCTCCCAACCCCTTATGGGGTTGTTAGTTTTCATGTATCATGAATTATTTCACCTTAAAAATGCATTACACTATAATTCATGGGTACTAATTCCCATTTATTTTTTATATTTGTAGGAATGAAAATATTAACATACCTTTTATTTTTTATCTCTCAAAAACTGCAAGGCTAAGGTAACCTTGCCCCCCTCCACTAGGGTCTAATTCAGTGTCTTTATAACTATGCTTTGGTAATCAACCCCCTTACTAGGACCTTCTTATGGTAACCCTTTTGTTAATGTTTCATCTATGTTTACAAAAGACACCCTCCCTATCTCCTCTAAGGCTGATACTTTTAATGAGGGTACTTCCTCTATGAGACATTCTTGAGAAATCCGCGTTGTTCCTTCTTATTTGAAACAACACTCTATTAAAGGCCTTCTTATTAAGGGAAACCTTATTACTCAAAATTTCAAAGGAAAAGAGAATAGTTGTAACCCCCCAGGTAACCTCATTATCACTAAAAGAAAACGTTTTTATAGTGTTGAACTTAAAACAACTAAAACTTCACTATTGAGATTAGAGATGAGCAAGAGAAAGGAAAATTGGATGATTCTAGTAGTGGGAAGGGTGAAAGAAGGTCAACAAGGCTTGGGAGCCAATTTTCCATGGTACAAAATTATTCTTAAAAGAACCTAGGGATGACCCTAAAGATGAAGCTCTGCCTACCATTAATTTGAGTAAAAAGGAGTTGTTAGTGGTTTTGGGAGAAGACCTCTCAGAAGATTCTACTAGCAAGAAGAAATGGATGGTGATGACCAATTGGTAGTTGAAGACTTGGAGGATGGGGAAGTGAAAGGGCTTAAGAATATTGAAAGTGAAGTCGAAGAACTGGTTAAAGAAGTCACGAAGGTGGCGAGAATCTTGAGAGGTGCCAAAATGGCTATGAGAGGGAGCACCTCCCAACCCCTTATGGGGTTGTTAGTGTGTACATCATGAAGTATTTCACCTTGGAAGGACATTACACCATAGTTCACGGGTATCACTTCCCCTTTCTTTGCCATATTTGTAGGAATGAAAAGATTAACATACCTTTTCTTTTTCATCTCTCAAAAAATGTAAGGCTAAGGTAGCCTCACCCCCCTCCACTAGGGTCTAAATTAGTGTCTTTATAACTATGCCTCAATAATTACCCCCCTACTAGGACCTTCTCATGGTAACCCTTCTGTTAATGTTTCCCTCATGTTTCAAGAAGACACCCTCCCGTAACCCTGTTAGGTTGATACTTCTAGTCATGGTACTTCCTCTATGAGACATCCCTAAACAAACCCACTATTGTTTCTTCTTATTTGAAACAACCCTCTATTAAAGGCCTTCTTAGTAAGGGAAACCATGTTACTAAAAATTTGAAAGGAAAAGAGACTAACTGAAACCCCCTAGGTAATTCCATTATCACTAAAAGAAAAGGTTTTTATAGTGTTGAACCTAAAACAACTAAACAGTCACTATTGAGATTACAAACGAGGAGGAGAAAGGAAAATTGGATGATTCTAGCAGTGAGAAGGGTGAAAGAAGGTCAGCAATGCTTGCAAGCAAGTTTTCCATGGTAAGAAACTATGCTTCAAAGAACCTGGGGATGACCCTAAGGATGAAGCTCTACCTACCATTAATTCGAGTAAAAAGGAGTTATTAGTGGTTTTGGGAGAAGACCTCTCAGAATATTCTGCTAGCAAGAAGAAATGGATGGTGATGACCAATTGGTGGTTGAAGACTTGGAGGATGGGGAAGTGAAAGGGCTTAAGAATATTGAAAGTGAAGTCAGGGAATTGGTTAAAGAAGTCACGAAGGGAATGAAAGAATAGCCTATGGAGGAAAAGGCTGAGGAGATGTAGGATAATGATAAGTCCCTCAATTTCTATGTTATACAATTCTAGGAATTACAACATAAAGTGGATAAGATGGATAAGGATTTCAATAAGATAATGAAAATCACTTTTTGCGTTATGCAAAAAGCTATCTTTGGCATGGTGAATGGTGTGACTAAGGCTAGGAAAGGCCACCAAAGAATGAAATCCTTTCAGGGCAATGATGAGCAATTGGATGAAAGAACAACTAGATCCATGGAAAAATTCGACAAGGTGATGAAACAACTGAAGCAAGAATGGAACATAAAATGCTATCTGAGAGAGTAAATAGGGTCTTTTGGGTCTATTTTTTCCTAAAAAAATTTCTTACTCGACCTGCATGCCACTCGATCTATTAGGCTTTATTCAATCTTTTGGGTTGTTTTTTGCTAGTTTTTAGTTTCTACTATTTTATGTTGCTAGGTGTCAATCCTGCTATGAGGTGCTAGTTGGTTTTACACCCCTGCTATTTTTATTTATTTATTTTCTACCTGGTAGGCCTTTTTTCACCTTTTGGTTAGTTTTAGGGGCTCTTTCCCCTACTTCTGTTACCAAAATAATAATAATGAATTGCTAGGATTATATGCATGTTCATGGAAAATATATTCTTTTAAGAAGAATTGGCCTATAGGATGCCCCTGCTTCAATTCATCTCAAGAATAATTTAGTGATTTATCTTTGAATCACCAAGTTCACATCTTTATTTTGGCCCAATGAATAAAAATTGAATTACTTTTAAATTATGCAAATGTGGGTTTGTAAATACTCAGATAGGAAAAATAAAGTAAACAATGGAAAGTACAAATTCATGAGAATTGTTTGAAAGTAAAAAATTATCAAAGAAGAGAGAAGAAAATCTAAGAAACAACACCATGATGAGGGGACACAATAATTTTATAAGAAAAAATCAAGGAAAAACCTCAATATTATGAATGAAGGAAAAATGCCAAAGAATGATACAAAGAGAGAGAGAGAGAGAGAGAGAGAGAGAGAGAGAGAGAGAGAGAGCACTAAATCCTTAAGCTTTCTTTATTGAATAATGAGAGGAGAGGCACCATAATAAATAGAGGTGAGTTCAGAGGAGTTATAATATAACTCCCAACTCTATGGATTCCATGATTCATCCTATGTGTATACAATGTACCAAGATCCTCATAAGGAGGAGACTACACCTAAGCCACTAATAATCCTTAATAAAGGATTTCAAATGAAATGAGTCATCCTCACACATGTGTAATGAGAAAAAAAAGATGAAAGGCTTGTAAACATTCCTTTGGAATATCCAACAAGTAATTGGATAATTACAATTAGTAGATAATCTTTACCAAGTAAATATTAATCTTCTAACATCTCCCCCTTAAGCTTTACTTGTGAGGTTTACTTCAAACTTTTCAATGTTCTGTAATCCTAGATTTTTACAATGAACCTGAGAAAATTATCTTTATAAAGAGATTTTGTGAGAATATTTGTAATTTAATCTTCACCTTTCTAATACAAAACATAAATTAGCTTGTTTTCAATGTGCTCTCTAATGAAGTGATCTTGAAGAGCAATGTGATTTTTACTTGCACGAAAAAATTATATTCTTTGCCAAAGAAATGACACTTTGAGTATCACAATATAAAGGAGTAGGATCCTTTTGAGGTAGACCAAAGTCTTCAAGTAATATTCTTAACTATATCACTTATTTGGATGCACTAGTACACTCTTTATATTCAACTTTTATAGAACAAAGAGAAGTAGAATTTTATTTCTTACTATTCCATGAGATTGTACTTGATCCAACGAATAAACAATAGCCACAAGTGGATCTCCCATCATTGGTATCACATCCCAAATTTGAATGAGTATAACCCTTTAAAGAAAATTCACAATTTATATCATAAAAGAGACCTAGATTAAGAGTAGCTTTGTCATATCTTAAGAAAAACAAGTTTAAAATAATTTTGTTGTGGCTTAGAAAAATATCTAGAAACCAAACCAAAACAAAAATAAATATTAGGTCTACTCAGTGTTAAATAATTTAAACTTCCTACTAATTACCTTTTTAAAGTGGGATTAACAAAAAGAGTTTTCATATCAACCATTAATTTAGTTCACAATCCATAAGGAGTAGAAACACACTTTGCATCATTCATTTTAAATTTATCTAGGAGATCTTGAGGATATTTATGTTGAGAAATAAAGATACCTTTAGGTGTTTTCCAGATTTTCATACCGAAAAATTAGTGTAATAGGCCTAAATCAATCATTTAAATTTTTTGATTGAGTTGATACTTAACATCAATAATCAAATTGTTAGAACTAGAAGTTATAATTAAATCACCAACATACAAAATAATAATCAAAATATCATTTGCACTATTCCTGATCTATAAATTTGGATCATTTTTACTTCTAATGAATGACTGAGATAGAAAGAAAGCATTAATTTTAGAATACTATTCTCTATGAGATAGTTTTAAAACATAAATTGATTTTTTTTCCAATTTGCAAACAATATGTTCATTACCATCCTTAAGAAAACCCAAAAGTTGAGACATAAATTTCTTCATGTAAATCACCATTTAAAATTGGAGTATCATCATCCATTTGATGAGTAGGCCAATGCAAATGAGAAGCTAAATAAATAAGTAATTTAATATTTGACATCCTAGCTAGTGCAAAAAAAAAATCATTATAATCTCAACCTTCAACTTGAGAGAAACCTCTAGGAACTAATCTAGCTTTAAACCTGCTAATGCAATTATTTTCATTAACCTTAGTTTTATATAACCATTTGCATGAAACATGATCCTTTCCATGAGGTAATAGAGCTAAATCCAAGTTTTACTAGCAATTAATGTATCATATTCTTCTTGCATATCTTTTTAGCAATCGGGTTGATCTTTAGTTTGTTCATAAGTTCGATGATCATTCAAATGTATAGTTTTAGTCATCATAGAATAATTACAATAGTTTTCCTTTCTAGTCTGAATTTGATTAATTCTAGCTTAAATATCCTCACTTTCTTGCAAAAAAAATTTAAACCATTTATATTTTATTTTAGAACTAGGAGTATCATCACTTGAAGTAGAATCATGAGGAGAAGAAATAACATGTTTGTCTTCACTATCACTATGAGTAAGAGACACAATAAGAGGGTTAAAAAAATATTCACCTTTAGGACTATCTTTTGCTGGTATGTTTATTTCAAAATGCTTTTTGTACTTGTTTTCTTGTGTTGTTGAATGTGAGTAATGTGATGGGAAAAGGGTTGTATAGGGATAGGCTCACCCAAAATTTGGGAAGAGCATCCCTCGTTGGGGATGGTATGGAGTAGGAACCTCCATGGGGAAATATAATCCCTCCTTGAGAGGAGAGGCTCAAAAAGGGTATGAGTACCCATATGTAATTGTAAAATGGTTGAAATCGTTTTGGTGTTATGGGTTTTGGAGAAAGAAGAGATATTAAAAGAAGAGTTGCATTTGAAATGATGGGAGTATGATATTGACTTGTTTTTGTTGCTACTATTATGAGTCCCCATATGGAGTGCGTAGTCCACCCTCCATTCCCCACTTTGGATTCTTGATGGAATCCTAATGTTATTTGAAAATCCCTTGGGCGGGTGTGAAAATAATTTTGTGTGTATCATGTGTGTAAATATTGTTTTCCTTGGTGTTGGTTGTACCTGGTCCCCTCAGTTGCCTCCTAGCTCGGGGGTGGTTGGTTTTCCAACCAAAGGTTGGGAGGTGAGCATTACCTTGGCTATGGAGGATATTTTGGTGTTTTGTGTAGGTTGGAGAAGACTATAAAAATTATTTCAAGCCTGAAAAAGGTCACCTATTTTGTCATGTTATTATTTCTATGAGGTGAAGATAACCTCACAAAAATGTAACTACCTTTATTGGTAGATGTAAGTGTAAAGTGTTTACATATGAAAGTGGTGTATATTCTAGGAAAGTAAAGAATACTTGTTAGGTGCAGTCTTCATTATCCTTTTATTTAAAGGCATATCCTTTTCCATTGTGCAAGAATAAATGTAAAGTTAGTCTGAACCTAAAGCTCTTCCTCTTTACTCATTTGATCAAGGAAGGAAAATATATTATGTGGTATCACATAAGTATATGTACTTGTAGATTTCATGCTACTGAATGGAAATAGGCACATCCCTGTTTCCTATGAATATTTGTATTTAATTGCGAGGGAAATAACATGGAATATTCTGGATTAAAAAATAAAATTACATCTTATTATTTTGTCAAAAGAAAATGCTTTGTTACGAATTTAAAGCTGTGAATAAATCTGCACTAGCATATAGTGGAAGGAAGAATGCAAATCTACTCGTACCTCTTATGTCTTTGTATGCACAACTAGGTGATTTCATGTATATGGAAATTTAGTTTATTGATAAAAGAATTCTGCCATATTCAGTGGTAAATAAGGAACGAAATATGAGAAATAAAATGTTGTAAGATAGAAGGTAAAATAGGACAAAAGGAAACTATAATAACATTATTCTCAAAAGAGCATATAAAGAGTTAAGTTTTGTGTAGAGAGAAAAGAGAATACACAATCGGTAGGAAGCAAATAAATATTTATTCTGTTCTATATGTAAAAGTTCTATAGTGTAGATGGCTACAAGATATAATAGGAATGATACCATCTTGAGTGCCTACGAAATTTGTAAACTAAACCTAACTGTGCTGTTACAAAATTTCAATACCTATGGTAATGCAACCACTTACCAGAATAGATTGAAGACAACACAGTATCGAGTAAAATAGCACTGTATATTCTAGTACACCGATATATTTGGTTAATAATCCAAATCGTAAGACCTGTTTCTAATATAAAGTGGACTAATTCCTACAGGTGGCTTTGCATAGAGTTATAGTGTCATTTGGGTATGTTGATGTGCAGTCAATTCCAAATCATGTAACTAAAAATAGGGAGATGCAGTATACGTGATCTAAATATAACTCTACTTTATCACTGTCTATATCTTTGCCATGATAGTGTTTCAACTTCTGTTTTCTTCCCTCACTGATAATGGTTTGAAACTATGCGCACACTTAAAAATATTAATAATAATAACACTCCTTGATTTGATGCGCTTGCCTCAAGAGAGCGCCCAAACTGAATGGGAGTTAATATCATTTCAAACACCATGGTGAAGGGGCGAGCTTTTAAACTCTTTCCAGTCTATAACAGCCGCATGTTAAATCTTATTTAGGGGTAGCTGAGCCTATGTCTCTAGGCTGCAATATGCAAATGAGAGGAGTTGACTGTAGATATTATGCTCTGATCGATGGGTAGAAAAAGATAGTTAAATAAACAAATAAAGAATAACAACAATACCTATGCAGGCATTGCAAACCTTATTCCTAAGCTGGTTCAACAGTCACCACCATGTGCATGGTCCTCTGTGACGTTCGCCTGGGACATCCATTAGAGATTGTAATGTCTCTGAAATTATTTGCAAACTATCGCCTTGCTTGGGCATTTAAATAAGTGCGAAGAGATGAGAAGTGTATAGGGTAGTCAAGGAGTGCTCTAACAAAATTTCTAATTGAAATCTGAATAGACTTTCGTTCTGTAATCATTCATTCTCTTGAATCAATGTGTAGAGTTGTCACCTCACACGACCTTGGAGCTAAGTACTAGGCAACTTGCACGCCAGTGAGAGAGGGATTGGTGGGCGCAGCCACAGGATATAAAAATGAGTCTGTAGTGCAGTGTGCTCATGTTTATTATTGGTAGTTTAGAATATTTGCATTTAAATGAAGTGTTGTGTAATTTCGTCCTTTTCTACGTATCTCTGCGATGATCTTGTGTTTAAATGATCTCAAGAATCGAGTTGATATATGCGCTGCTTTTTGGCTGCTTCATGTGCAGTGAGAAACTTGTAATGAATTAAAGGAGGAGTTTGTCTTTTATGATTGTTTAGAATTAATTGACTTGTCTCTTCAAAACCGCGTATCTTGATTAATTAGTGTCACTTGGGATCTGTGGAGTGAAACACTCTCTCTCTAATATATCTTCCAATCGTTTTGATCAGTCAAACTTGCCTTGGAACCTTGATCGGTCTGTTGCTTGATTTACACGTCTCTTCCCCTTAACGTCGTTCTCTTTTCAACTTTAACTTCATGTGACCTGCGTTGGTTCTTTGGTATCATGGCTGCTCGAAATTAGATTTCATTCATAGCATATGCAAAGAAAGGTTCACCTCTTCGGATATTTTCTTATGACGCAAGAGTTAACAACTTTGGAAATTATATATAAATCAGCATTCAAGATTATGAATAATGTAATTCGATATTAATGCATCGTTATAGTTAACATCAAAATAAATGAATACATTCGTTTGCTAGTTTGTTGTCTTGTGTGGCATTGAAAAATAAATAAAACAATCCATGTGCGGGCCCCATTGCCTACCAACACGTGAATACACTTTGTATTCAAGGGTCATCGTAATAAATTTCCATACTCACCCCCCTTAAAATAAGTGAGGGGAATATATCCCCATACCTTTACTAAAGATTCTACTACTTTAAATAAGATTTTATTTAAGGACATAGACCACGTAAATTCTAAGAATTATTTAAAAAATATTATCACTTTATTTAAATTCCTTTTTCTTTCCATAAGGGAGATTAATAATATGTATTTGTAAGGAAATAAACTATAGAATTTATTTATATAAGATATTCTTTATATTCATAACCTTTAAATGTATTCTTAAAATGTGTATATATATGAATATAATATTATATTAATAAAATTAAAGGAACAATAATAATAAATAAATAAAGATAGAATATTAATAATTAGTAAGTAAATTATAAATATTTTATCCAATTTCATATTTTGAAGTTCAAGGTAAAGCATTAAATGTGAATGACATCATTATCGTCGAGATGGTTTAAGGGGGATAGGGCTATCAATTTAAATAATGTTTGGTCAATTAATCCTTAGGATAAATAGTAAATCAAGTTGATGATATTCATATGATTTCCCATGTGTGAACCCAGACCATGGCGGTCTATCAAGGATATTAGCTTTTATGCAAAAGTGAGCATCAAATTTTGAATGGTAGTTAGAGTCTAGAAAACCCTATGGTTGGAGCCAACCCAAATTAGGTTGTGTACCCTTACTCCGCTCTCCCGTGTCGTGATGGTGATGATGTTGCATGAGCAACCTCACCGATGTGCATTGTAAGTGTCCTGCACATGTATGGTTGTTAATGTTAGTATTTTATAACTTGGTTTCAACAAAAAAATATTGTTAGTTGTGTTTTTGCCCGAGTGTAGAATAATGGGCATTACAGACTATCCTCAACCACAAAAAGTTTATTTTGATAAGATTCAATATTATGCACTTTAAAACATTCATGAATTTTTTTTCAAAAATACACACATCCCTAGCAACTTTAACTTTGTTAGTAAGAGGATTATAAACTCTATAAGATTTAGAATGTTCATAAAAACTAGCAAAAATATGATATGAAGATTTAGGATTTAATTTTTGTCAATTTTTTTTAGGTTTATGAACAAAATAAATTAAACCAAAATTTCTTAAATGCTTAAGATTAGGCTTTCTACCAGACCAAACTTCTTCAAGAGTTATATATTTTAATGATTTTGTAGGAGTCCTATTAATAATTTAGGTAGCACGAAATATAGCTTCATCCCAAAATTTATAAGACATGTTTATAACACATATCATACATCTATCCATTTCAGTAATAGTTCAATGCTTCCTTTCCTCTACACCCTTTTGTTGAGATGTATAGGGAATTATTAGCTCTAGAAGGAGATTGCCTTTCAAATTTTTAAAACATTCATAAAATATATCAAGAACTTGAGGCTTACTATGAAGAAACTTGGTCCAATTTCTTCTAGAATAGATCCAAGTTCTTCTAGAATAATCATTAACAAAATTAAGTGCATACCTTGATCCTTGGATGGAGTTATTCTCCATGGGTCCAAAAAGGTCACTATGGACTAGGTACAACTTATGACTTACCCTCCATGATTGACATTGTGGAAAGGGCTCCCTATGCATCTTATTACTCATGCATGTTGTTCATATAAATTTTGATGGAACAATACTAGGAAATACTTCTACCATATTCAATTTTTGCATCAAGGAAATATGGTTAGCATTGATATGACCACTTCACATACCAAACATTGAAATCAATGTTAGATATTAAAGAACATCTAGATTGAGAAAACTCATAAAATTTGAATAAATTATCTTTGTCTAATTGAGAATTATCAATGCCCTTATTTTTTTGGATCAATAAAATAGCATATATCTATGTAAAATTATGTTTTGTAATATTGAGAAAGCTTAGCAAATGAAAGTAAATTAGTCTTTAATTCATGAAGATATGAAACATTATATAATTTTTCAT
The DNA here is from genome assembly GCA_007115665.2 of Sequoiadendron giganteum. Classification (NCBI taxonomy): domain Eukaryota; kingdom Viridiplantae; phylum Streptophyta; class Pinopsida; order Cupressales; family Cupressaceae; genus Sequoiadendron; species Sequoiadendron giganteum. The sequence continues at coordinate 146,744,814 of CM021104.1, forward strand.
TAGGAACATTGACATCTCTAATTTCTTCTACTGTACAACTATGATTATTACCAATTTGAAGAGTTAGACTTACTAGGATGATTGTCATTATTATAATGAGGTTTATTATTATAATGCTGTTTAGAATGAGGCTTAAAGTTTGGATTATGATTAAAAAAAAAATCATGTTCATTAGAATTAAGTTTGTTAAACTAAATCAACTTAGCTTCTTCCTATCTTAATAAGTTGTGAAAAAATTCATAAGTGAGTTGATTAACTAAATAAGGAATAAATAATTGAGCATGAATATTAGTAATAAATTGTTGAAATTATTTTTGATTAGTGGAAAAAGAGGTTATGATGGGACCCAAAATCCATTAAAAAATGGTTTTGAAGGGACCCACAACCCTATCCAAGGATGACAAGCTGCAAAAAAGATAAAACATATACCACTAGCAGCCACTTAGCAACAGCATTAAGAATACATCAGAGCTAACAAGTTGCACAAAGGAAGGCAAGGGACAAGACCCCTTAACCAAAAACAAGAAGGTTTTACCCAAGACCTTAAACCCAAAGGTTTTGAAGGGACCAGGGAAAACTTTAGTGGTGAATCTTTGCCAATTGGCAAATATTTGAAATGGGGACCACCAAAAATGGTGAATAACACAATTTAGAAAGGATGTTGAATCACCAATTTTTTACAAAAAAATAAATTTGTCTCAATTAATTCGCCAATGCATTATTTTCTAAATGATGCATCATTAGAAATGATTCACCAGTAGTTTATACTATGATTACAGATATTAATTATATTAACCATTAATTTTATATTCCTACAATTATTTTTTGGGAAATATCGTGCAACTAATAATAATTTACCTTTTCATTTTAGGGATATTTTAGCCTTGAATAGGTTTTTTATTTATTGTCATCAATTAGATTTTTAATCGAATGGCTGGAAGACAACTCTGTGACTTTATATGCACATGCCTTTTAAAAAGGTTGTTGAGGCCCAAAATTTGATCTCCACTGTTCACTCTTTCCAATAGTTCAGACATACATCATCATTGTTGTATCAATGATACATCTCTAAGTGTCCCAACGATGATGTTCACTCACGCCAATAAGGATTCCATACTCCACCTAGGGTCGACCAATGTACAGGTACACCACTTGTGTAATTCTGGAGAATCATGAAGGGAATCTACAATATTCGTGCCAAGCTCCCATAAATACATTTGATCAAATCTCTATTAGATCTCAACCATTCACTATTGCTAATAATTCATGACATAGATCATCATCGTTGTATCGGCGTGACATCTCGAAGTGTCCCACCGATGATGTTCACTCATGCCAATATTCACTCACAGAATGAACTCACAACCATCCGATTAAAAATCTAATCGATGGTAAAATTTCAAGTTTCATTTAGTCTTACTTTTCAAGTGATATTTTTTAAAAATACTTCATTCATCTATGCTCCAATGCATTTTCAATAGTGAATTTATGCTTGGTGGTGAGGGGCTCTACCCCTCGACCCAACCTGTATCATGACAGGAGCGCGTTGGGGTGCTATTCCCGAACCCCATGAGGGGGCATTTCCCCCTCAATCCCCATGAGGAGGCTCTGCCCGATTGAACCTTGCAAGGGGTGCTGCCTCTTGAACCCACCGATGACTGCCGCCCTGATGCCCCTACTGCAATATTTTAAAAAAAAAATTAAAATGGGGGAACTACGTCGACCAACTATGCAAATTTTTAAAGGATAGATTTGCCATTATAATTAATCGTTTTAGTGATTATTCACTAGGATTTGCCACTATGATTTTTTTTTTTACCAATTACTCATTAAGATTCGCTAGGATTTTAAAGTTTTTTAAATAATGTGCATAAGATTTTCCAGGGAAAATTATAATTTTTTCAAATAAAAGGAAAGATTCGCCAGGATTTTACACCTTTGCTGAGGGGGCAGGTTTCTTAAAGTTATCCCTGGAAGGGACCTTAAAACCTCAACCAAGTTTTTCTAGGACCAAAACCCAAGAGAGAACCATTCAAAATAGCTCCCAAATCCAACAAGTTGAACCCAACTGAGACAAACCAGCTTGAAGTTAGCACCCCACTAACATAACTCCTTGCCACCTCAATATGAAGGAGACCCACCTCCATAGGAGCTAAATGGAAACAGACCTCAAGTTGATCCAACCAAGTACCATTCAACCACCCTAAGTAGCACCTCTGACCTTCTTCAGAAACAACCATCTCCACCTCCATAAGAGATAGCAAAACCTCAATAAGACTTTATAAAGAAGACCAAAGATGCTGAAACAAAAAAATAGCCCTGCCAGCCAAGAACTCTCCACCTCAGTATAAGAGATGAAAGCTAGGCCAACAGAAAGGGAAAAAGAATCCCCATTTAAAACTATACCAGCATGAAGATCCCATCTCCATGGGGCCAATGAGCTCAGAGCCATAGGAGTAAGAACCTGAGATAAAAAACTCTCTTTAGACTACTGCACATCTTCTAGTGAACACCAAACACCTCACGCATATAAGGAGCCAAGGCACCAAGAAAAGGGGAAGCCTCCTCCTCATCAGTAGTCCACTCCAAAGCAGGCATACCAACAACCATATCCCAACACAACAAACACACCCTCACAAAGGAAGAAGCACCCACAAATCTAGTTGGTAGAGCAAGAGAGGTAGAGGCAACCCGACATAATAGTCAGGGTCTAAGGTAGTTCCATCCAAATCCTGAAACAACCCATCATCAAGAGCCCCAAGCCCCACAACCAACACTTTAGAGGAGCCTAAAGGAAGAAGGAAAAAGAAAGGACCACCACCAGACATAAGACAATCGACAAGACAATAAAGAATAAAATCCAACCATGCTAGCTAGACAAGGTCTTAAACAAGCCATAAATTGTCCATCGACCAAACCAAAGGCAGCCCAACATCCACATCTCTAGAAAAATAATGCCCCCTCATGAAAAAAAAAAAACTCCCAAAAGGCTAGAGAAGACTAGGAAGACCTACAAACAGAGAGTGAGGAGAAAAGGCACAATGATAAAACACCACATCCAACTTTGCACTCCCAATAGAGTCTAAAAATAGGCCACCAAACTCCTCAAGAGATCTATTCACAAGAAAACCCGACACAACCTCTAGCCCCATACAAAAAGGCTCAAAGAGACACACCATCAAGATGAGCCCCCTTTTTGAAACACCACAGGGGAATCCTCTACCAAAAGCAGCAACACACACATAAGGGAAAGAACCCCCAAAGGCAGTTGGGCCCAATGCAACTACACAAAGAAATATCAAACCAAGAGCACAACCAACACAAGGCGGGCCTCTCCCTACCAATCTCACCCCTATCCAGGTCATATCCACCATCGATAGATCCTTTTACCTCCTGAATAAATATCCCCTCCAACCACTAGCCCAGCTGAACACCCACCTTCATTCACAAACAACAAGAGGGACCATCAGAATAGTCCAAATGAGGTCCAACATAGAGAGAAACACCCTCCACCATCGTTAGATCAAACACGACCGCACCTAGAGAAAAAGGAAGATGAAGCCCAGCCGGATCACTCCTCCCAACTACTTTGCCATCATCCTTAGAACCTTCATCCCCCTTAAAAGATTCAAAATTTGTGTTCTCGTCCGATCTGCTTTGCCCGTTCAAATTGTTGAGCAAGGCATTTTTTAGGAATAAGATTAATTAATATAAGATCTTGTAATTGTATTCTCAAACCTTGTAATTGACTATTTAAAGCATCGAATTTCAATAAAAAATTACCTAGAGATTTGAAATCAGAGTACCTTAAATCTTTAAGTTGATCTTGAGGTTCATTTTTTTCTAGATTCATTTGAACTATCATAAATAGTCTTGAGCTTGGCCCATGCTTCATACAATTTCATACATGTTCCAATGTTAACATATAGTTTAGGTGTCATGAAAATTCCTATGAGGGAAAAGACTTCCTCATTTTGAAGCTTCCACTTTTCTTGATCATTTTTATGCAGATAGATCCAACTTTGATTTTATATTCACTGCAATGTCCAAAAGATGTTTAAAACAAAAAATAACAAAAAATTGATTTTTTCAAAAGTCATAAGTAGAATATTTTAACTTAATTTGAAGAATTTAAGTTGACATTGTAAATAAATTTAAGTGCATAGAATATATTTAATGAAGAATTTATATTTCAACTTTAAGAATAAAAATAGCCCTCTAGAATTAAATTTAAGGTCTTGGAGAAGAGTGCCCTTTAAATTAAATAAAATCTTACAAAAATAAAGTCTTTAAGAATTGAGTTAAATTTGTTGAAAAAATTATATACAAATATCCAAAAGAGATATATATTTTTTTTACATATTTGATTTAAAAAAAATTATATAAGAAATTAGTTGATAAAAATAAATTGATAATATTAAATGAATAATATTAAATTATTAAATTTATATAATACTAAATATAGAATTAAATGAAAAACTATTAAATTTGAAACAATTAATAAATTAAAATAATATTAGACTAATAATTAATAAACTCTAATATTAGTGAAAGTCAAAACTTTCCTTGAACACTCATATCAAAGATTATTAAAACTTTTAAAACTTTAATATGACTTAATGAATACTAAAGGATATTAAAACTGTTTAAACATTATTTAAAGCTTACTTAAAAAGAATTTATTTAATACACTATGCATTAATTTTATTTCATGGAATTTAAAGACTATCTAAAGAATATTATAAATTATAAAAGAACATATAAAACTTTATTAAAAAACAAATAGCGGATGTAGAAAGAGATATGTGTGGGCTTGGAAGATTTTAAAAAGTAATGTAGAAAAGGTGAATGAATGAATTAGGGTTTTAATTACATCAAGAGGCCTTTTTTATAGTCACAACACAATACGAGCTAAAATATTATGTGTATAGATTTAATATCGAATTCATAACAAATCATCCTCGTGAAAACTGTAGAATAAATGAAAGTTCATCACAAAGGAAAATTCACCATCAGTAATTCACCATCATGAAAAATTAACCGAAATTAACCGATGGAAAATTCACCGCCTCCATTAATATTTTTTAATATATATTTCAAAAACTTTAATTTTATTAAAAATATTAATGTGATTATATTTTGCTGTAGTGAATTACTGACCGTGAATTTTACTTGGCGGTGAATTTTACTTTTGGTCTCTTCACACACTTGCAACTTCATTTCATTCGCCACACATCCACATCTTCGTAGGCATTCACTACCTTTAATCCAATGTTCAACTCTTGGGTGCTATGGAATATTGACATTTAAGTAAAATACTATCTAGCATTGAGTAAAGTTGGATGAATTTCGAAAAGTGAGACCTATAGTCTACACTTCAAATACAAGTTTTATAATATTTTATTTTTCGATCATTAATGAAAATTTTGATCTATATTATAAGCCTTAATATCCTCTAAGGAGGATCTATGTCACAACTGATGACATGGAAGGACTTTTTGAAGGAATTTATGTAACTGTGTTTCATGGAAATTTCTACAAACAATATCAATGGATTATATATCATGAATATACAACGACATTAAGATCATATCAAATACAAATACCATTATAATTGTATTTATGTAAATGAAATTCTATATGATCTTAAAATTGAAAAATGGATTTTTGTAAATTGATATATCTCGGTGTTTCTTTATAGATTATGTAATAATATAGAGAAGCTAGTTCTAAAAGATAAAAATAAATGTGGAGGTAGGTGGATAGAAGTTCTTAGGCTAAAAAAAAACATAGATGAGGAAAATGCAGCGCAAAAGAAGAAAATGCACAAAGATGGACCATGATGCAACATAGGTCTTGAGGTAGTGAGAAGATGTAGAGCGATGAGACATAAGGCTGTAATGGAGTTTGTGACAGAGAAGCCGAGAACTTGCCAAAAAAATAGGGTTTAATTTTTTTTTATTAATATTAATGATTTTTCTTACAGAAACATGTAAATTGATATATTTTTTGAAAAAAAAAACATAGGGCTACACAAAAATAGGGGTTGAGTCCTAAAAATAATGGAATAGGGGATTTTTCTTAATATTTTATTTATTATTATTATTTTTCTATTTAATGTTAAAAACCTGCAAGAAAAGAAGGATCTAGATTTTATTATTTGGAAATTTTTATATGAATATGTAGAGAGTCATATTAAAAAAAAGGAACACATAACTAAAAACAAAATTGCTTTAATTTTAATATAAAAAAATATAGAACTAAAACATGGGTTTATAATTAAAGAAATTAATTTAAATTTTGATTTATTTTGAAAATTGTTCTAAGCTAAAAGAGTGCTAAAACCCTAAAAATGATTTTTTTTAAAGTATTATGCAGATTTGAATTTAAATAAGAAGATTTTTTATTTTTTTGGTAAGTTGTGGACACGAGGTCCACTCCCATAAACAAAGTTCAAAAATTACAGAGAGGGATGACTCATATGTGTGTGCACATTTTCAACCGCAACAAACAGATGAGAAGACAACCACAAATACCCAAAGAAGACCTCGTTGCAACTGTGTCAACCATGCCATGGCCCAACCAGATGAACCAGACATGACCCAAACATTGAAGAGCTCTCATCATCCAACACTGCCAAGAATCTCTAGCATAGCTTCCTTCATTGTAATCCCTATCCAAGATCCCACGAAGATCAACCTCACATTCAGGTTGAAATACAATCCTCTCAGTGTTGACCATTTCCACCGCTTGGTTTGCCAAAAAAGATTCCACCATGTTTGCTTCACGATACACATGCCTATTGGAGAAGTCATTTAGATTATCCAAAGAGTCCTAGATCCTATTGACCCACCCCTGAAGCTTCCATTTTGGGATCCTTTTCTATTTTACAACATTAACACTAAGGAGGGAGTCCCCTTCAATGTCCAATGCCTTTATGTCAGTGGAGCCGCACAACCATAATCCACGAAAAAGTGACTCTAGTTTAGATTCATTGTTGGTGGCCCATCCAATCTTCCTCGATAGGGCCCAAATTAGCTTCCCCTTGTCATTCCTTATAACACATCTGATCCTAGCCTTCTCGGGGTTTCCTTTGGAATCCCATCAAAATCCATTTTCAGCCTTCCGGATGGGGGAGCAAGCCATCTGGCCTTCAAACGAGCCCCCTTTGTTTATTTTATTTCCTTGGGGAGCTTAAATATTGGCCACTTGTTACAAATAGAGTTATCCCAAGTAGATAAATCAAATTCATCGAAGGATATAATTTTTGTATTCATAAGCTCACATAACCCAACCTCAATTTTTTGTAGGATAAAATCAACACTCTTTTCTTCATTGCAGAACACACTCTTGTTTGTTTCCTTCCACACTTGCCACACTACCATAGATGGAGAAGCTCACCAAAGGTCAACCCAAATTGAGTTCCTTTTAAGCCCTGGCCAGCTATGAATAACCTCAACTAAATCATTGTGCCTCGGTCCAAACCATCCCAACAAATTTTGAATCCAGTCCCAGCATTCAGAGCTAACAGGGCAGCTCACCAAAAGGTGATCTACCATTTCCTCATTAGCCTTGCAAAGGAAGCAATGACCAGGGCTATGAATACCAAGATGTTTCAACCTTTCTCCAGTCAGAATCCTCTTGTGCATAGTTGTCCATAGAAAGGACCTCACCTTAGGCAAGATTGATTGATGCCAGGAAGCACAATTAGGCCATTTTTTAATATGTTAATTTCCCTTTGGATCAAATAACCCAACCAAGCTGAGTATTCACCATATTTAGAACCACTCCAAAAGATAGAATCCTCTTTGTTTCTTAAATACATTCATCCATTCAAACTTCATACCTGATTCAGAGGGACTAGGGACAATGTAATCCACCACTTTTGGGATAAATCAAGCTTTAACCACCTCCATTTTCTCATCTAGTCCAGGGACATCCTACATGGGAGCCATCCCATTCCATGATTCCTCCCAAAACATTTCCTTCTGCCCATTATTGACCTTCCATGAGATATGGTCAACAATTATTGGTCTACATTCCCAAATAAATGCACCACACAGCCAATCCAACCCCATGGTTAGCCACTGTCAAGATTCTTGCGGCATCATTTGTGTCAAGGTATTTTTTTTGTAATACCCTGCACCAGACTTTGGGATTTGTTTTGTAATAAGAATATTTTCTTATAGATTGAAATTGATAATTTGAAAAAAGGATTAGGACTAGATTATTACAATAAAAAAATTGTGAGATTTTAAGAACTAAAATTGCAATAAATTATTTTTTTTGCACAATAAAATAGGGTTAGAAAATAAAAAATAATTATTAAATTAATCAAAAGAGAAGAAAGTTTCACTTTCAACTCTTCTTCTTTTCTCTAGATTGTCTCCTAGGTTTTTCACAAACTCAATAAACCTTCAACAATGTAGCCCACAAAAATTAGTAGTACCAAAGCTATGATACCATAAAAGGAAAAATAAATTGATAAATGGAAAGTAATAATTAATGAGAATTTTTTGAAAGAAATAATTTACCAAAGAAGAGAATCCAATCCAAGCACCAACACCATGAAGAGGAGACATAATAATTTGATAAGGGAAAAACAAAATATTATGAATGGAAGAAAAATGCCAAAGAATGATACTAAGAGAGGGAGGGAGAGAGGAGTTAAGCCTTGAGATTTTTTTCTTGAAGAATGAGAGGAGAGACACCATTATAAATAGTGGTGAGAAGAGGAGTTACAATGTAACTCCCAACTCTATGGATGCCACCATTAATCCTATGTGTGTACAAGGTGTCAAGATCCTCGTAAGGAGGAGGATACATCTAAGCCACTAATATTCCTTAATAAATGAATTAAAATACAATGAGTCATCCTCAAACATGTGTGAGGAGACAAAAAATGTAAAATACTTGTAGGGACTCCTTTGGAATATCCTATGAGTATTTGATAACTAAAATTAATAAATAATCTTTCCCAAGTAAATATTAATCTTCTAATTCATCTGTGAGATTGGTTGGTTCCATTAATTATGTAGCCCCCACTTAGGGAGTCTTACTATATAGTGGGAAGTGCTTTGGTGCCACATGGTGACCCCATGCTCCACCAATAAAAAGGTTAGTATTGTTCCCTTTCGTCAAATGTTCACCTCCACAACCTACCTTATGTGGCATTTATGCAGAATGAGAAAGTTGATACATCTTGACAAGAACCACTACCAAATGATTAGCTGTGAATTTTGGTGGGTCCACCATGTGGTAAAAAAATTAAAAAAATTATCGTTTCATGGTGTATTCAATCATTTTTTGTAGGTCAAAATCCCATCTAAAGCCATGCCCAACTTCTCGCAAGTATCCAAGTCTTATTCAAATTGGTGCTTATCCTAACCTTGTGAATTCCCCCATTGTTCTAGGCCATGAAATTGTTGCAAGTATGAAGGTGTTACCATTGATGTCAACTATATGTATGGAAACTAGCTATTGGTTATATATGTTGAAGATATTGTGAAAATTATAATAAAGAAGGTTTGCATCTTGTGCATGTATAGTTGAGATGTTGAAGAAGTTTTGTGAGTATAAGGAGTTATCCTTATGTTAGTATGTATAAAAGGGTGATAGAGTGAAGTAATGTGCTGAACTAATGTCCCTGGTACTTGATCTCCAAGTTCTTTTGAAAAAAAAGGATAGATAGAGAAAAAAATGTTATACATGTATTCAATGTTTTCTCCGAGATATGCTTCACATTTCTTTTGGGTTGATGCTATGCTTGTGTGGATATGAGGTATTTTTCATGGCTATTCATAGTTGTTATATCCAAAATTTGGGATTCTTGATCATCATACAGTGTGAGATATTTTGACTAGTATGTGAAGTTTGCATTTCAGTGTGTTTGGCAATGATTGGGGAAAAATATATTTGCTCCATATTTCTCTACATTTTGGTTTCAAGACTTGCGGTTCTAAGAATAATTTGATAAGGTTTCTCTCTTGTTTGGTTCAAGGGGATTTTATATTTTGTGTTGCTTCTGATGAGTTTCAATATTATAGTGTATTCCAATAGTTAAAAATGTTATTCAAATGTACAAAGTATTCATACTCTTTAGGTGAAGTTTTTTGAGAGGGTTTTGGATGGGTTTGAAAGTGTTCATTAATTACCCCAGGTCATGTTCAACTGAAGTTTTTTGTCCATAAATATTTGACTAAGTTAAGGATGTGTGTGCTTAATTGTTTTATGTGTTTTGTAGGGTGTTGGTTCACCTTATGCTAAACACTACTTGAAAAATTCATGGAAGCATGTTGAGGCATTTTGGGACTCATTTTGGTCCTCATTAAGAATATTGTAACATAATAACCCTTAAATGAAGTAAAAATTTCCATTTTTTCACTTTACGAGTAAATAAACTATGTAACAAGCCATTGAAATAAAAAAATTATTTTCTTTATTGAGAATATACGAACAATTATGCATATCATAATACAAAAATGATTTCTTTTCATTTCCACAAATTATAAGATAATTCAATACAAGAATGCATACATTTACATACATAGCTCAATGAGCTTTAAAACAAATAGTTGTAAGACGGTCCAAGATCCTTCCTTTCAAATCTTGGTTCTTTTGTCATCTATTATGGAGGAGAAGCATCACTCAGGTGATTTTCTACAAACCATGACCTCTCAATGCAGTCCCTTGCACATCTATCTATGAACCCCAATTCCATACCTACATATACAAGGAAAACAATCACAATATTAGATCATATGCAAGAAAGAAACAAGGATTCCCCATGAAATCCATTTACAATTCTCAAATAGAAATGAAAATGAAGAACAATGCAAAAATTAAATAAAATCTATCTAAGCAAAGCAAACTCTTGATCCCATGGGGGAGTTGGTGCCAATTGGTATGTCAAAATCATCCCTTTCCCAACTCCTTTTTAAGCTTTGTTGATGGTTTGATGATTGCTCCACCTTGATGAAGATTCAATCAAGTTTCATGATAAAAATTTGCATAACCTAGCTAAGAATGTGAAGAAATGGATGAAACTAGATATGCTTGAGGAAGAAGTTGAGTATACTAAATTTACTCAAATTATGGATGTTAGAATGAGAGGAAGAGTCTCTCATTTATAGATTATCAAATTGGAATAATGTGGGATCATTCACAAGCCAATGACAAGATGCCACTTTTCAAGATTTGAGAGGATGAGGAATGTGCAAGTTTTGGCAAATGTGCCAATTTCAAATTTGAATTTTGTTGAAATGACATGTTTAGGGGGGATGAAAGGTGCATTAAATTACAACTTTAAATTGTGCAAGAGACATGTGTAAGAGAATTTAATGCTTTGTTGGATGGACAAGAATTTGAGAGGGAGATTCAAAATTGGAAGAATATTCCATCTTGATGTGCTTTCAAAAGTAATTAGAAGAAATAATAAATCAAAGAAATGATTTATTGGTGCAAGTGGGTGGGTTAGTTGAGAGTTTAAATTTGACTCAAGTTGAGTCAAAAGCTAGAGAATGAGTGATTATGTTTAGAGGTTAATTAATTCAGATTAATTAACTTGGAGGTTTTGAGGAGTTTAACATTTGATTTAAATCATTTTGATTTATTGAATCAAATGAGAAGAACTTAAGGACGTAATGAAATGATTTGATTTATTTAATTAAGTATAATGAAGCTAGGGAATTAATCAATAATTTTTTTTAATTGATCAATAGAAGAATTGGATGCATGATGTTAGTTTTGCATGTCTACACTATCATTTGAGAGATATTCCTTCCCTTCGACAAAGAGATCGGTAGAGTAACCAATAACGATAACCAATTGAGCATAGTGTTGTGTCCTATATAACTAGAACCTTGTAATCTCACAAACTTGAACTAAAATGTAATAATGGATCATGGTGAACTGACAGTGGAGCCCAAGTTCATCGCACTAATTTTTCCAAGGGTGATCCCACAATGTTGGTTTAAAATTTCTAGGAGATTTTGATTTTTTTCTGAAATCACATATTTTTCAAAAAATACAATGATTTAAGTCTTAAAAATTTCCATTTTAAGGATTCCAATTGAAGAGGCTTTGATCAAACCACCTTAGATCAAATTCCCTTGGATATAACCTCGTTATTTTTAAACCATACCTATAATGGAGTTTCCTTTACACCTATCAAAATGCTAATAAAAACCCACTTTTGATTTACCTTTTGGGGGATCAAATGAATTTATTAAAAAAAAATTTTGTAAGTATATATTCCTTATATAAGCTTCCCAAAAACTATAATTTGAAATAGATTTAATTTAATTATTATATTTATTTTTTATTTCTTGTGAATGTAGATTTTTCATCGCAAATCAAGCTCTTTGTTCTACACATGTGAAAAAATAGAAAATTATCAAAAAAAATTAAAAAAATATGAGTGCACCAGATATTGGAGTCCTTGATCCAAAAAATGTTATGTGTTATATAGACCGCCTATGTCTGAATTATAATTGGTTTGAAGTTTTGAAACTTGATTAAGGAAAAAATATTCAATAAAACACTATGAAACCAATTGGAAGCACTAGATATCATAGTTACAAGTCTAAATTTGAAAAAATTATAATTTTATCTTTTATGAAAAAAAATTGTGTTATATGATGAGCGTCACTCCTTAAAAATACAGTTTACTGAAAAAGCTAGTTTTTGAAGGAGATGGAAAAATAAGTGCAATCTGATTCCAAAAAAAATGAGAAAAACATATTTAGAATCTATAGGAAAAATGTCACAAATCACTAGTTTGAATAATCTTCAAATTCCTCACATTTTAGCCACTATAGGTGTCCAAAAGTGAAGATTTAGTTAGAAAAAATCAGTTCAACGTCTAGTTTCACCAAAAATTGTAAACTAGTATTGTGGGATCACCCCCAAAGTGTTTCATTCAGTATGTTTTACTGAGGGTCATCTATCACATAACTTATTTAGGGACGATTTGACTTAAGGCCATCTTAATCTACACATATATGTAATTCCTTCAATGGATAGTACTTCATCCTAGAGATAACCTCTCACCATTTTAAACTACTTAGATTAACCTATTTAACAAGTAAGTACACAAGTTGCCTCCCATACTGGATAACCTATCCTAGGACTAAACACAAGCTTTCCTAGTTAAATCAATAACTTAGCTAAGTGTATCGCAAGTTCCTCTCATGTTCAATCATACCTAGTATATAATACCTATGATAAACACCAAACTCCTATTATGGAGTACTTACAAGCACAACATGAAATGGTATAAAAGATTCAATTCACTTTTGAAAGATATTATAATTCTTCTAAATGTACATTCTTTAAAAATAACTCAAGTATACATGGGAAACACATCACTCATAAGTAAAATAACAAATAAGAAGGTCCTCATGCCTATTAAAGATTTTCCATATGATTGGAAATGATGCAACCTTTTCCAGGAACAACAAGCTTGATAACAACTTCTCTAGAACGTCAAAATTATCTCTAACTCTTAAGTTGATAGCTCACTTCACTCAAGTAACAAATCTCTCACAAATATAATTAAGTCCCTTCTCAATTTCTCACAATAAAAGAAAAGCAGAAAATAACATAGTAATAGACCTGCAAGAGAAATACAAAGATGCAAAATCTTGTGAAAAAATGTGTCCCTTCAAATGAAATGGTTCTACTATTTATAGATAAACTTGGTATCTTATTAGCCTAAATTTTAGGCACGATAATGTACAAAAATCTGCATGCAAAGCAACACATGAAACTTGACAAAAAAAAATGGCAATCAAACAAGCTTATACTCAACAAGAAGTTCAACAGACTGACTTACAAATTTGCTAGAAATCATAGACTCATCCAAATATGCATATATTGAATTCAAATTAACTTAATCAAAATAAATCTACAGTAATTAGGTTTCTAGAGAAGGTGCTAAATTCATCCGCACTCCTCACTTTTTGGTGTGGTTTCTTGCCATCATAAACAATCAACTTCCAATTTGCAACAACATGCAGTCATTAAATTGCTTGGTAATGAGCTGGCTTAAGATATTAAATACGTTGGGAAATCTTTGGAAAATATATTAAACATGACATAAATGTTTACTAAGTCAAATTTTATCTCTATCAAATGTGTCGACCAATTCCATGCCTATATTGATAAATGATAGCAACTCAAAATGCATTTCATATGTTTCACAAGTAGTGACAGTGTGAGTGAGATTTGGCTTCACAAAATGGTCATAAGAAACCTTCATATGGCTTCCAAAAACATAGCCATTATCGCCTATAATTGACCTCCATAATTATATTCATTATTGACTATAATTGACTTCTAATATCATAATCATTATCGACTATAATCATCCTTTATATATATCGACTTCTATTTATAGTAAATGATAGTTGATAAATAATATATATATATTATATGTATAAATATATATTATTATATATATAATATATCATATACATATATATATACCATTTATATATATTTATATGTATATATACATATATAATGTTAATATATATTTATATATATATATATATACCATAAACTATCAATGTAAATATTTATACAATATTAAGACAAGTATACATTCAATATATAAGTATAAATGAATACACTCAAGATAGTATTTTCATATAATCACAATAAATCAAATGAATGCATATATACATATGTATTAAATTATATTCCTCTATGTACACGTCTATGTAGGTATTTCTATATGGATGCATTTGTATGAGCATGTCCATTCTCCAACATATGTGTGTATCAATACACATATACATATGGATACGTTATATACTATACATATATATATATATATATATATATATATATATGTGTGTGTGTGTGTGTGTGTGTGTGTGTGTGTGTGTGTGTGTGTGTGTGTGTGTTCTCATTTGATTCACACATAGCCATTTATGATTACCATCATATTGATGGGTATGTGCAGGATCATGATGGGCCAAAAAGTGGCAATATGATGGGTATGTGGCTGACAACTTTTTTTTTACCCAAAAAAAATGAAAAAGGTTTTTAAAGGATATTCTCAGCTTTCCACCAATATAAATTTTTCTTTACTTTCAATTAATAAATAATTATTATTCATTTTCTATTGAATTTCGACTAAAGTCCTGATTTTTAGGTTGATTGAAAAACATATATAGCTTTCAAATGGTATCATATTTTTTTAATCCAAAACATGCGTCACATTCTATGCTTCACATATTATAAGATTAAAAAACAAAAAATGAATTTCATGAATTTTTGACCAAGTTAAGGTGGTTAGACATACAAGTCTTTATATTTTTAAAATTTGTCATAAAAAAATTATAATTAGTTATTTACTTGGAAAAAAATATGCATCACATCAGGACATGAGTCTTCTACTTATATCTAAAATATTATAAAAAAATATTATCATTTTAATGTGGTTAGGGTGGTCAGATAGACAACTACTTCATATTTTTCCCCTGAAATTTAAGTACTACTGTATTGAAATTTCAAATTTTCACCAAATAGATTTTATTTTGTTGTAAATAAACCTAGTAATTTAGAAACTACATTCAATTGTGTAAAAATTATATTATTACATATTTATGAAATAATATAGATAACTTATTCAAATTTTTATTTCATGTTGCCTAACTCTGATTTTTCTGAATTTTTTGCCACTTAAGGGCCTGTTTTTTTCATGATGATCCTGTACATACCCTGATAAGTATTTTCATGTAGTGAATCTTCATATATGCATATACATGTCATTAGATTCCATTGAAATTTATGTTCATATATATACACTTGCTCTGTGTATGTCCCACTTATCAATATAATCATGTAATAGTACAAGAAATATCTTCAAAGCTCAATCAAATAAATATGGGTTTATGCAAGATCATGATGGGCCAAAAAGTGACGATATGTAAGTGATATGATGGCCCATGTGGCTGATGACTTTTTTTTTAATCCAAAATTGATGAAACGAAAAGGGTTTTTAATGGAGATTCTTAGCTTTCCACCAATATAAATTGTGTTTTACTTTCAATTTAATAAATAATTATTATTCATTTTCTATTTGAATTACAACTAAAGTCTTGATTGATAGGATGATTGAAAAAATCTATGGCTTTTAAATGGCATCACATTTTTTGAATCTGAAACATGTGTCACATTCTATTCTTCACATACTATAGGATTAAAAAACAACTTGAATTTCATGAATTTTTGACCAAGTTAAGGTGGTCGAATATACAAGTTTCTATATTTTTTAAAAAATTTAATAAAAAATATCATAATTAATTATTTGCTTGGAAAAAAATTACAAAAAAATATGCTTCTGAGTCTTAAACATGTGTCACATTCTATTCTTCACATACTATAGGATTAAAAAACAACTTGAATTTCATGAATTTTTGACCAAGTTAAGGTGGTCAGATATACAAGTTTTTATATTTTTTTAAAATTTTAATAAAAAATATCATAATTAATTATTTGCTTGGAAAAAAATTACAAAAAAATATGCATCACATCGGGACATGAGTCCTCTACTTATATCTAAAATCTTATAAAAAAATATTATCATTTTATTGTGGTTAGGGTGGTCAAACAGACACCTACTTCTTATTATTTCCCTAAAATTTAAGTACTACTACATTGAAATTTCAAATTTTCACCAAATAGATTTTTTTTAAATAAACCTAGTAATTTAGAAAATACATTCACTTTTCTATAGATTCTATTCTTACATATTTTTGAAATAATATAGATAACTTATTCAAAATTTTACGTCAAGTTGCCTAACTCTGATTTTCTAAATTTTCATCGCCACTTAACGGCTTTTTTTTACATGACGATCCTACACACACTCATATCACCCAATAATGCATGAAGTAGTAAACAATAATCTATCAATGTAGACATATTGACTAAGGATGAATTACCTGATTCCCATAAACTAAATCAACTCAATCATTCTAATGTGGTGTGTGTATGCTCTGATAGTTTACTTTTACTGGTAACCCAACCAACATCTTCTCTCGAGTGATTTTTCCCCTACGCCTAGAGGAATGGAACATATACCTACATCTAATAATACATTCACATGGTAGTCAATTGTTCACAACATATCCAGTATATACTTTAAACATCTCCAAAGTTAGAATAATAATTCAATAACCATCTATTCACATAAATGCAATAATTTTCCATGGCATAACATCAAATGAGATAAAATTCACATGATAACAAGGTTCAAGAACAATATATTCATCTCCATAATTCACTTTACATGCATATTTACCCTATATGGTAATATTAAATAGTAATTCAATAATTGTGGTGTAGCATACTCCCCCCCATTGTGAATCAACATGCCTGATTACTTTATGTAGCTTCATAAAACATAACAAAAAACAACATATTATTTCATACATTCTTGAAAGAATTAAGAATATGAGAAATTTTTTGTTGAATTTCAGCATATTCCTCCCAACTAGCTAAGTCTTATGCATACTGGTCCCACTAGACTTTTCACTACAAGACTTCTCTATTATGCAAGCATAGCCTACGTGTTCCTAGAACCTTGATGGGCTCGAGAGTTACTACTTTGAGGTCCCATACCGGTAAAGTAGTCCAATCAATTACATGATTATCTTTGGGTATATATACTTTTTAAGGTAAGAAACATGGAAGACATTATACATTTTGGCACAAGATGATGGCAACATGATCCAATAAGCTATTAGATTCACTTCCTCAAGAATCTTGAAAGGTCCAACATAATGTGGGGCTAACTTAGAATACTTTCCAAATTTAACGAAGTTGTTATTAGGTTTCACTCTCATCAACACTCTGTCACCTATAGAAAAATTGTGGGGCACTCTCTTAGCATCAACATAGATTTTCTATTTATCATTCACTTCTACTAACATTTTCTTGACAATCTTAACTTTCTCATCCATTTTAGCCAATATCTTTGGCCCAATATTTACTGAATCCTCAAGTATGTCCCAACTTATAGGAGTTCAACACTTTCGGCCATACGGAGCTTTGAAAGGACCCATATTTATCACAAAATGATAAGTATTATTGTAAAAAAATTCCACTAAGGGAAATTAGTCTTCCCACTTGTATTGTTGATCCATCTAATTCATCCTAAGTAGGTCTTCCAATACTTGATTCACCCTTTCAGTTTTCCCATTCAATTTGAGATGACAAGTTGAGCTAATGTTCAACTGATTCCCAAGTATAAAAAAAGGGGTTTTCCAAAACCTAGAAGTGACTCACGCATCTCTATCTAAGATAATATTCTTAGGAATCCCATGCTATGACATGCATTCCATCAGTTAGATTCCTTGGTATAAAATGTGCAACTTTGGTAAGCTTATCTACTACCACAAGAATGGCATTGTGTGTATTCCTTGACAATGGTAATCCTTGCACAAAGCCATACTTATGACTTACCATTTGCTCTCTAGTATGTCATGTGGATATAAAAATCCTACAGGATGATGATGCTCTACTTTCACCCATTGGCATTCAAGACACCTTGCCATGAAACTAGCGATATCTCCTTTCACACCTTTCTAGTAGTATAATGGATTTACATCTACCATCATTTTCATCACTCTAGGATGTTTAGAGTATGGTGCTTTATGTACTTCCTTCCATACCAGATTTCTTAATTCCTTTATGTCAGGTACATATATCCTACCTTTATATCTAAGTAATCCATTTGGTTCAAAATTAAAACCTTCATACATAGAATGTTGTGGATTTCTAGTGAGTTCTTGCTTGACTTTCATGTAGTACTCATCCTCCTTGCATTTCTGGAACACTTTCACTTTGAAGCCTTTTTGAATTGTTACTATAGAAGAATTATGTCATCTTCAACTTAGAGAATTGGTAACTCACTTTTCTTTCTCTTTAATATAACTGATATTAAAATCATAGTCAACTATTAATTCTAACCATTTTCTCTATCTAGAATTCAGATTAGACTAAGTAAAAAGGTTCTTTAACCCATTATGGTCAATTTTATCTCAAATTATTTTCCTAGCAGGTAATGCCTCCAAATTTGTAATGCATGAACCACAACTACCAACTCTAAATAATGTGATGCATAATTCATTTCATATATTTTCAGATTTCTAGATTTATAAGAAATTAATTTCCCATCTTTCATTAATAACCTTCTTGACCCTTCTCCGCATGCAACCATGATAACCATAAAGTTACCCTTAGAATCTGGTAATTTTAAGATTGGTGGGGTGGTTAATTTCTCTTTGAGTAGGTGAAAATCTTCTTGAAACTTCTTAGTCCATTCAAATTTCTTTCCTTTATTTTATAAATAAGTAATTGGAAAAGCAATTTTGGAAAAGTTTGCTAAAAACTTCCTGAGGTATCCTACTAAACCCATGAAAATTCTTACCTATGACATGTTCTAAGGTGTTGGCCACTCCAATACTACCTTAATCTTGGTTGGATCTACATAAATTCCATTTGTTGAGATCACATGACCTAGATAATGTAATCTCTTTTGGAAGAATGTACACTTATAAAGTTTACCATACAACTTATGTTCTCTTAAACATTGTAGGACCATTTCTAAATGCTTGCAATTTTATTCCTCATTTCTAAAGTAAATCAAGATATCATCTAGAAAGACTAATACAAATTTATCAAGGTGATCCCTAAATATAGTATTCATTAGGTTCATAAATGGTTTAGGTGCATTTGTTAAACTAAAAGGTAAAATAGTGAACTCATAATGTCCATACCTAGTTTTGAATGTTGTTTTAAAGATAATTTCATCTTTAATCCTTAATTTGTGATATCGAAATCTTAGATCTATTTTAGAGAATATAGAAACACCCCTCATTTGATCAAAGAGATCATCAATGTGTGGCAATTGATACTTTTTCTTATTCATAGATTTATTAAGAATTCAATAATCGATGCACAAAGACAAGGTACCATCCTTCTTTTTAACAAATATGACTGTTTCTCCCCAAGGTGATACACTAGGTATTATCAATCCTTCAGACAATAATTCATCCAATTGTGCCTTAAATTCTGTAAGTTCAGTGGTAGTAATCCTATAGGGTACGTTAGAAATAGGTTCTAACCCTAGAACTATATTAGTAGAGAAATCAAATATTCTTTTCAGAGGTAACCCTAGTAGCTCATTGGGAAACACATCCAATTTTTTCTCAATATTGGATATTTCTCTATATCCGATTTTCTAGATTCATCTATTTCACCATCTTCTAACTCTTGAATACTTTAAAATTCCAAATCATCACTATCCTTTCCAATTTCTTCAATATTTATGACAAAGAGTTTACACCCTTTCTTCTTAGCTCTTATAAGTTCCACTGTCGTAATTTTTCGAATCCTAACCTCTCTAGGTATTCCTTGGAATTTAACTTGATATCCAAAATCATCTAGGCATTCTTCAATTTTTTGCATGGAAATATACTCTATCCCTATGTCTCCACAACCAATTAATACCTAGGATAATTTCATATGATCCTAGAGGTGTGACATAAAGGTTTACTTCTATAGAAAAATTAGGTAGTTCTATCCTAGCCTTAAATAGACATTGATCCACCATTTATTTTGTCTAGTTTGCATACTCTAAATCTCAAGACATTTCCATGTATCTTATGTTAGAATTGTGAAAAAAGCACAAAACCACGAGCCATGGGATCAAACAAAAAAGAAATACACCTTCCACACAAGAGATATACGAAAAATATGTGCAATATTCCTCAACTACAAAAATCTACAAAAGTAAGAGACTTTCAAGAAGATATCAAAGCTCCAAATTAATTAAAGTAAGGGTTGAGTGCTTATAGGATAAAAACCCTAAATGAGAAAGGGATCGAATCATGAAAAGTGTCAATATCACATGAGATGAGACATAATGATCTAATATTAGCTCAACTAATAAATAAATCCTAAGTTTATATTAAATGCAGAAGAATAAATTAGACTAATAATCAATTAAAGATTCATTAATTATTAGCTAATGCATGATAAATATAACAACCCCCCTTAAGATGAACTTGGGGAGTAGCTAAAAACCCTAAAAAGAATGCATGATGGGTCCTAGAAAACAAGGCCATGTAAGGTACCCATGTAAAAAAAAAATATCTCTATAATGCAGAGAAATAGAGAAAACCTCATGGGAAAAACTCCACACCAAAAAGAGATGAAGGTCAAGTGAAGGAATGAAGAAGCCTCCAAACAAGGAAATGAATTGTCCCAAAAGTTAGGAACAAAGGATGAACACAAAGAACACCACTAAAGCATGAATAAGTTGCAAACACTATCGAAGAATGACTATTGTTATGCTAAAAATAGGTATGCAAGAGTCTCCATATGGTAAGTGATCCATCTCATGAAAATGAAAGTAACCAACCACTAATGTACATTGCATTTTGAAATTACATAAGAATAAATACTATATAGATAGCTCACTCAAACATGAAACCAAAGAAGTATTAGAACCAACAATAGAAACCCCCCATAATGCTAAAAAGGGAGAGGAGTGATAGGTACACTAAAAGTGAATGCCAAAAAGAAGTGCATGAAGAAGAATCATGAACATCTGAACATGCAAACATGAAATTATTCACATATAAAGGGTGTGAAAAAAAAATTAACACACACATGAGGATGTTGTCGTGGAAAGGACACTCACTTGACAAAGGTATGATTGCGAACAAAGGAAAACCATCAAACCCCCCCATGGCACTTTATAGCATAGTGTGAGTACAATAAGGCACAAAGTGATGGGCAAGATCCCATAAAATATACACCTATTTTGGCACTTTATTTCAGTGTGTTTACATAATGAAAAATTCATACAACGGGAGCCCATAATGTCCAAAAAAGGATTACATGCTAAAAATACAATTCTCTAACAAAAAAGAGGAAACTGGTACAACATGATGAAGTATAAGAAAAAAATGCACTTTCAAAAAAAATAGCACTGAAAAAGGAATCTGGATGTAGAAGATATGGCCCGTCGAAGTCTCCAAAATGAGAACTATACCACAATAGCACTAAGAAAACATAATTCTGAAAAAAATATTTAAAAAAAAAATTGGGACGGGTCGCAAGGGGTTGCCGACCTGCCAAACGGCGAGGGGGTAGTACCCCAAGATACCTGCCATAGGGGGTGGGGCCCAAGGGCCACCGACTTCCATAGTGTGGCAAGGGTGGTACTCTTGCGTAGCGTTTCCCTTTAATTTTTTTTTTAATAGAAACTTTTTAAGAATAAAAACCTGTGCTACCCTTTTTAAAGGGTTTTCAAATTTTATTTTTTATATAAAAATTGCAGGAATATATCCATATATATAATTTTTCACCTCAATATGTGTGTTGGGGAGGTTGTACGACCTGTCAAGCAAAACAAATTCCTCAAAAACTTTCCACAAGGATTTTGATGATTTGACAGGCGATCTTAAGGTTTTTGTGCCTTCTAAGTGTAGTGGAAACCTTTGTTTTGGCTCAAAATGCACTAAAAATATAGCTATGCTCCAGTTTTGGAAAAGACAAAGCAATTGCTTCAAACCTTCATAGATATGGCATCAAAAATCCAATTCAGGAAAAACAAAAGGAAAATTCAACTTTTTTAACAACTCTGGATCCAACATTGAGGTCCTTTTCATGCCAAAATGCACCCAAGATTCTCTCACCTCCAAAATTTATAAAAAAGAAAAGAGATTAAGATCAAAATCTTGTAACCCTCATTGAAGAAATAAAATATCATAAATCAAGAAAAGGTTTGATGAATCCACACTCTGATACCATGTTAGAATTTTGAAACAAGCATAAAACCATGAGCCACAGGATCAAACAAAAAACAAGCACACCTTCCATGCACGAGTTCTGCAAATAATATGTGCAATATTCCTCAACAAGAAAAAGCTACAAATGTAAGAGACTTTCAAGAAGATATGAAAGCTCTAGATTAATTACAATGAGGGTTGAGTGCTTATAAGAGAAAAATCCTAAATGAGAAAGGGATCACATCATGACAAGTGTCAACATCACATGAGATGTGAGATAATGATATAATACTAGCTCAAATAATAAAGCAATCATAAATTTAGCTTAAGAGCATGAGAATAAATTAAATTAATAATCAATTAAAGATTAATTAACTTGTCATGATCTGATCCCTTTCTCATTTAGGGTTTTTCTCTTATAAGCACTCAACCCTCATTGTAATTAATTTAGAGCTTTTATATCTTTTTGAAAGGCTCTTACTTTTGTAGCTCTTTCTTGTTGAGGAATATTGCACATATTGTTTGCAAATCTCTTTCATGGAAGGTGTATCTATTTGTTGCTTGATCTTGTGGCTCGTGGTTTTGTGCTTGTTTCACAATTCTAACATGGTATTGAAGTGTGGATTCATTGAACCTCTTCTCGGTTTATGATATTTTCTTTCTTCAAAAATATTCCATGAAACAAACAAAAAAATAATAATATTTAACTAATACACCTTCTAAAAATAACAAAAAAATACACATTCCATGCAAGAGATCTATAAAAAATATATGCAATATTCCTTAACAAGAAAAAATACAAAAGAAAGAGACTTTCAAGAAGATATGAAAGCTCTAGATTAATTACAATGAGGGTTGAGTGTTTATAAGAGAAAAATCCTAAATGAGAAAGGGATCAGATCATTAAAAGTGTCAACATCACATGAGATGATACATAATGATCAAATATTAGCTCAACTAATAAAGCGATCCTAAGTTTAGCTTAAGTGCATGAGAATAAATTAGACTAATAATCAATTAAAGATTAATTAATTATTAGCTAATTCATGATAATTCTAACATCCTACCTTCTTATATAATTGTTTAGCTATTCTAGGTGAAATGAAATTCTCACTTGCACTACTATCAATAAGAACATAAATAGTTAAGTCAAACAAAATATTTGCCATTTCAACTGGAGTTACTTTTTACTCTACCTGACTATCATCCACAGTTGCATGTATCTTTTTTTGAAACATTGCATACTCGATGGGTAATGAATTGCCATATGGTCATGATCTAGAATTTTTATTGGGATACTCGTTAGCATAGTGATCCCCTCTACATATAAAACATCATAAAGGTGGCCCTCTTTTCCCTATGGTTTCTCTAGACTTGTTGAAATTTTCACTAGCCTTATTGGTACTACCCAAATTAGAGTTGCTCCTTTTACGTTCTCTTTTAAACTCTTTTCCATCATTGTGAAACCTATTTCCCTTTTTCCTTGGAAAATTTTGCATATGTTCCACCTTCTTTAGAACTATATTGTTAGGAACTTCCACATCCTTCTTTTTCTCTCTTTTTTCTTGACGAGTTGAATTGGACCTAATATTTTGTTCCTAATTTAATTGCTTTCTGATATGCAGGATCCATTATTGTTGGACCATGCATATCCACTTCACCTCTGATCTGACTATTAAGTCCCATTATAAATTTTCTAATGTGAAAGCACTCATCTTTGTGATATATGGGAAAAAATAATAAAAGTCGAGTAAAATTCTCCCAATATTTGTTGACCATCATGTTACCTTGCTTGAACCCTCAGAAATTAAAGAGTTTTTTATCATAGTATAATTGTGACAACCATCTCTTATAGAAAATTTCTATGAATTCCCCCCATGTTAATTTCCATGAGTTAATACTAAGTTCCAACTTCATGTCCATCCACCAATTAGAGGCTTCTCCCACTAACTGATACACACCCCATGCAACTTTAGTAACCTCATTATAGTTTTGTATTTCAAAATACTTTTCCATTTGGACAAGCCACACTTTAGCCTAATCACCTCCATCACTACCATCAAAATTGGGTGAAACACTCTTCATATCCTTTGAAAGTTCAAAAGTCACAAGCTTCTTAATCCTTTCCTCGGAAGGTTTAGGTTATTTTTCCCTTTCATGATCATGGGTTTCTTCATGTCCATGAGAAGAGTTTTCTCCATCCTTCTCATTAATGGGTACATCATTCTCTACACTATCCTCAACCCTTTCTTGCTCAAGATTAGCCAACCTTGCCAAGATCTGGTCAATTCTAGCCTCAACTCTAGTAGTCCCTTGTCGAACCTCTTGACTTCTACGAGGGTTAGTTCATGTCCTCACCATCCTTATGAGATCGATTTTTATCTAAACATTTATCCGTTTTAGAATAAATTATGATATAAACTATCTTACGAAATTTTTTTAAAATGACATTCATACACACATAAATAATCCCACATAAGATTAAGCACACTCTCTTTTTGATGAAACTTATAATTTTATTCATTTCATGGGGATTTCAATATCTCTTTGATTACATAGAGTGACTATTCAGATAATCGAGTGGAGAGTATCCTTCAGATTCACTCTCTAACACATAACTAAAAGAAGTATAACCTATAAACTGAGATATTTGTTGTTCCCTATCTTTCAGTTCATTCGTAATTTGTTTGTACCTATCCAAAAGAGGATAATAGCCTTCGGATTTATCATCCAATACATAGTTACGGGAAGAAATGCCAATATGGTGATCATCAACAATGTAGTCTACCCTTTCCACAAACATTTGTTCATGAGACCATTCCTCGTCTGGTGGTGTTTGTGGTACATATTCCTTGGCCTCATTACTCGAAGAAATTACTATTACTTTGGCCAATGGAAGAGCTCTAGGGTCCCTAAAGATCAATTCTAGACTAACACTTTCTTTTGAAGGCATATCCCTAGAAATTAATAATGATATATTTTTCTAGTGAGATGGTTGGTAAGTAGTTGTACATAACCTCCATCTTCATCTTTCTCTTCACATCATCGATCCAGGAGAGTTCATGACTAAAGGTTTCTATGCCACTCAACTAAATGACATTTTCATAGTTAGTTCCCTCTATGGTTCTAACAATGGCTTCCCTTTCCTTCTTGGCCTTGAGGTAGCACGTGTTTTCAATTACTAAATTTCAATCCATTAATCTGAGATACACCATCTTGGCACAAGAATTCACAACATTAGATAATGTTTGACAAAAAAAATGATGAGCTCATAGGTTTGAGAGCTAAACCTGGTAGCTCTGATACCACATGTAACATACTAACCCTTCAATGATGTAAAAATTTCTAATTTTTCACCTTATGAGTAAATAAACTACATAACAAGCCATCGAAATAAAAAAATATATTTTCTTTATTGAGAATATACGAACAAAGGTGCATAACATAATACAAAAATTATTCCTTTTCATTTCCACAAACCATAAGATACTTCAATACAAGAATGCATACATTACATACATAGCTTAATTAGCTTTAGAACAAATAGATGTAAGATGGTCCAGGATCCTTCATTTTAAATCTTTGTTCTTTTGTCACCAGCTATGGAGGAGAAGCATCACTTAAGCATTTTTTTTCCAACCATAGACTCTTAATGTAGTCTCCCACACATCTATCATTAAATATATGACCCTTCCATTCAACAAAGAGATTGGTAGAGTGATTGATAATGATAACCAACTAAGCATAGTGTTGTGTTCTACATAACTAGAACCTTGTAATCCCACAATCTCAAACTATCATGTAATACTAGATCATAGTGAAGTGATAGTGGAGCCAAAGGTCATCACACTAATTTGGCCAAAGTGTTTCATTTAGTAAGTTCTACTAAGGGTCATCTTTCACATACACTACTCAGGGCCGATTTGACTTAAGGCCATCTTAAGCTATGCATAGGTATTTCCTTCAATGGACAATCCTTCATTCCAGAGATAACCTATCACCATTTTAATCTACTTGGATTAACCTACTTAACAGGTAAGTACACAAGCTCCCTCCCATATAGGATTAACTATCTTAGGAGTAGACACAAGCTTTCCTAGTTAAATTAGTTAACTTAGCTAAGTGTATCACAAGTTCCTCTCATGTTTAATTATACCTATTATAAAATACCTATGATAAACACCAAACTCCTATTATGGAGTACTTACAAGTACAACATGAAATAGCATAGAAGCTTCAATTCACTTTTCAAAGACATTCTAATTCTTTTAAATTCACATTTTGGGGAAATAACTCAAGCATACATGGGAAACACATCAATCAAAAGTAAAATAACAAAGAAGAAAGTCCTTATGCCACTTGTTAATGCTTTTCGAAATGATTGACAATAATGCAACCTCTTCCAAGAACAAAAAGTTTGATAACAACTTCTCTAAGACATCACAATAATCTCTAACTCTTAAGTTGATAGATCACTTCACTCAAGTAAAAAATATCTAAAAAATATATAATTAAGTCCCTTCTCACTTTCTCACTAAAAGACATAGAAAATAACGTATTAGTAAACTTGCAAGAGAAATGCAAAGATGTGTAATCTTGTGAAAGAATGTGTCCCTTCAAATGAAGTGGTTTTGATTTTTATATAGAAACTTGGTAGGTTCTTAGCCTAAAGTTTAGGCATGATAATGGATAGAAATATCCATACAAAGAAACACATGAAAATCAAAATAAAAGGTGTTGATCAAACTAACTTATACTCAACAAGAAATTCAACAGACCGACTTACAAAATTACCAGTAATCAAACTCATTCAAATCTACATATGCTCAATTTGAATTAACTTAATCAAAAGACATCTAGAAAAAAATTGGGTTTCCAGATATGGCACTAAATTCATCCACACTCCTCACTTTTTGGCACAATTTCTTTCCATCAGAAACAATCAACTTTCAATTTGCAACAGAAAGCAGTCATTGACTTGCTTGGTAATGATTCGACTTAAGATATTAAATACATTTGAAAAATTCATTGACCTATTTATTAAACATGGAAGAAATTTTTACTATGTCAAATTTTATCTCTATCAAAGGCCTCAACCAGGTCCATGCTTGTATTGATATATTATAGCAACTCAAAATGCATTTGATATGTTTCACAATGCATGACATTGTGAGTGAGATTTTTCTTCACAAAACAATCATAAGAAACTTTCATACAGCTTCCAAAAACATAGCCATTATCACCTATAATTGACCTCTATAATCATAGTAACTATTGACTATAATCAACTTCTATTTAAAGTAAATAATAGTTGATAAATAATATATATTATATGTTTAAATATATATATATATATATATCATATACATATATATAAATACCATTTATATATATGTATATGTATATATATAATGTTAATATATATTTACATATATATATATCATAAACAATCAATGTAAATATTTATACAATATTTAGACAAGTATACATTCAATATATAAGTATAAATGAATACAGTCAAGATAGTATTTGCATATAATCACAATATATTGAATGTATGTATATATACATATGTATAAAATTATATTCCTCTATGTACATGTATATGTAGGTATATCTATATTGATGCATCCCTATGAGCATGTCCATCCACCAACGTAAATGTGTATCGTAAATGTGTATTGATACACATATACATATGGATACATGTATTTACTATACATATATATATATTTATATGTTCTCATTTGATTCACATATTGCCATTCATGATTACCATCATATCGATAAGTATTTACATTGAGTAAATCTATACATATGCATATACATGTCATTAGATCCCATTGACATGTATGTCCATATATACATATACACTTACTCTATGTATGTCCCACTCATCAATATAATCATAATAGTACAAGAATGATCTTCAAAGATCAATCAAATAAACATCACCCAATAATGCATGAAGCAATAAACAAGACTCTATCATTGCAGACATATCGACTAAGGATGACTTACCAACTTCCAATAAACTAACTCAATTCAATCATTCTAATGTGGTGTGTGTATGCTCATACAGTTTAATTTTACCAGTTACCTGACCAAAATCTTCTCCCAAGTGATACTTCCCCTCTATTGAGAGAAATGGAACATATACCTGCATCCATTGACGCATGCACATAGGAGTAAATTTTTCACAACATATGCAATATATATAAAACATCTCCAAAGCTAGAATAAATGACCATTCATTCACATAAATGTAGTACTTTTCCATGAGATAGTATGCACATGATAACAAGGTTCAAGCACAATATATTCATCTCTACAATTCACTTTACATTCATCTTTACCCTATATGGTAATAGTAAGTTGTAATTGCATAGTTGCGGTGTAACAAATATGCATAGGCCACCCTTATTATTTTCCACCACAAGAGTGCTTTAGCGTCGATCTAATTTGAATTTGTAAATACAAATTGTATATGGCCAACCTTGGAAGGGATTCAAGGTTGAGAACAGTATAAGTATGAGTTGATATGTCTATGTGAGATATAGAGAGATGTGAGATATGTGCGTGTGATATGAGTTTGAATAGATTAGTGCAAAATTCAAGTGTTGAGTTCCTAAAGGTGGTGAGCTAAAGGTGTACTTTATCTTTCAAGTGTCTCAACAAAAGTGAGAAAATTGCAATGAAATCTCTATTGCATTGAGATATTTTTATCTTTGTAATAACTCTCTTCTCTCTTCTATGTAATTCTATGGTAGTGAGCCCTCATTGGATAGTGTATCTCGTCTTGGCAGTGAGCCTTTCAGGTAGTGAGCCTTTCTGGTAGTGAGCCTTTCTGGTAGTGAGCCTTTCTGGCAGTGCTCGCCTTTGTATTCAATTTTGGAATTCTATTTATTGTGAGCTAATCCTCACCTTGATTTTTCCTCATTGGGTTTTCCATGTAATTTTGTGTTCTTATGTGCTTGATTTTACTGCTTTTAGTGTTTTTCTGCATTGAATGATTAAACACATTAGTAGAGTAAGGGTTTTGTGAATGATTATTGATCTAACTTCTATTGAGGATATTTGAAGCTTAAATTTACTACAAATAATTCACCCCCTCTCTCAATTGGGTGATCCCAAAATACTAGTTTACAATTTTTTGCCAAATTGGGTATTGAACTAATTTTTTAAAACTAAATTGTCACTTTGAGGCACCTATAGTGGCTAAACCGTGAGGAATTTGAACATGATGCAAACAAGTTATTTGTAAAATTTTGTCTATAGATTTAAAATATATTTTTTTCAAGATTTTTGGAATCAGATCGCACTACTTTTTCCATATCCTTTGAAAGCTATTTTTTAACAATAAACACCAGTTTTAAAGACTGGCATTACTGGCTAACACATAAATTTCATTCTATGAAGGATAAGATTCTAATTGTTTTGAATTTAGATTCGTAACTACAATATCTAGTGCATGGAATCAATTTCATAGCATTTAATTTAGTATATTTTTCTTAATTAAGTCTCAAAGTTAAACGAGTTAGAATTTAGACATGATTTAGTATCAAAAACATAAATTTTTTGTATACATATCAAAGTTCATTTTTTTTGTTGGATCAAGGACATCAATATCTAGTGCACTTATATATATATATTTTTTGGATAATCTACTATTTTTCCACATGTGTGAACAGAAAATAGCTTGATTTTTGATGAAAAACCTATGTTTAATCAAACAAAAAAAATACATAATAAAACCAAAACAAATTAAAATTATATTCAATGGATAGATTTTTTTTGAGGACTACCGAAATCTAGATGGGTCTTTGAAGTTTCCTTCATTTTCATCCTCAATCCGAGCTTCGAAAGGAAATAAATTGCAAAAAAATGGTAGAAGAGGGGGAGAAGGGAAAAAAACGGGGGTTCGCTAGTGAATCCCCCTTCTAGAGAACTCCCCTTTAAATACAATTAAAAAAGAGAAATGATTAAATGGGGGTTCAATAGAAGGGGGGGTTCTAGAAAAATTCCCCTTCTAGCAAACCCTCTAGGGGGTTCTAGAAAACCCCCCCTTCTAGTGAGCCCCCTAAAGTGTTTTCCATCCAAAAATGCTTTTTTCCTTCCTCGATGGAATTGTAAACCAATTTTGTGAGTTTACCCTATTGTCTTGTTCAACAATTGGTATCAGAGCAAGGTTCCTTAGAGAAGAGGTTAACTACTTAAGGAGGGCTTGAGATGGCGAGAAAGATCACTATTGAGTGTCCTAGGTTTGATGGCACTGACTATGGATTCTGGAAATCAAAGATGGAAGGATATCATACTGTGGATATGAGATCAAAGATTATATTCAGAATCAATATGTTTCTCCAACAAGTGGTCCAAGTACTAATTATGAGGTCAAAGCACATGAAATCAACAATAAGACGTGGTTTAATATTGTGAATAGTCTTTCACATTTTGAATTTGTTAAAGTTATGAATCTGAAGACTGGTAAAGACGTTTGAGATAAGTTGGAAAATATTTATGAAGGAGATGAAAAGGTTAAACAAAAAAACTTACAAAACTTGGAGGCACAATTTGAGATCCTATGAATGGGAAAAGATGAGAACATTAAATCCTACATGTAGAGAGTAGATGAGTTGGTAGATGGAATGAGAGGACTTGGTGCACAAATAGATGAATCCAGGATATTGAAGAAGGTACTCAAAACTCTCCCTAATATATATAGTGAAAAGGTATTTTGTATAGAGGAAATTGTAGATTATAATACTTATACTAAAGATCAGTTGATTGGTACTCTAACTTCATTTGTGATGACAAAGCATGGATTGAAAAATGGAACAAAGACAAAAACTACATTCAAGGCTACAAAGATGGAAGATCCGGATGAAGAAAATCTTGATTAATTGGAAAAAAAATTGTAAGAAGAATGAAAAAGGGATTTGGTAAGTATCAAGGTAAATTATCATTCAAATGTTTTATTTGTGCAGGAATAGGTCAATATGCTTCAATATTTACAAAAAAGAGTTTAAAGAAATAAACATAGAGAAGGTAAAGAAAATAAAGGAAAGATGATCAAAAGAGCATATTATGTCAATGAAGATGCTAGTATTTCTAATGTTGAGTTTGATTATGGAGATTTTTATGATAATGAATTCTTGTTCCTAGATTTAAAATATGAATCTACTCCTAAAATATGTGTGAAGGAAATTTCTCCAAAGAAATTTGAATGTATTGCGGTCTCATCTCTTCATGCTAAATATGAAGAGAACTACTGTGTCCTTGATAGTGGCTAGTCAAATCACATGACCGGTGATAAACGTAAGTTTGTTAAACTAGAGAAATATGATGGAGGCTTAGTTAATTTTGGAGATGATTCTAGTGCTAAGATCTATGGGATAGGTTCAATCAGTTTTGATGGAAAGCATAATACTGATGGTGTCTACTATGTTAGGGGTTTGAGAAAATAATCTCTTGAGTGTTGGAAAAATGTGTAAGAAGGGATACAATGTGGTGTTCAAGGATGAAAAATGTGAAATCATAGAAGGGTGTGGAACTATTTTTTTTGTTGGAAATAATATTGAAGGAAAGATCTAGATCAACTTAAAGGTGTTGATGGACATTACTTTGTATCATATTAATGATAGTTGGGTATGGCACAAGAGGATGTGTCATATGAATTTTGACAACATGGTGAGAATTAGTATAGTAAAATATATGATATATTTACCAAGAATTACATAGATTGTTAATGCAATCTACAAGGACTATCAATTTGGAAAGAAAGCTAGAAAAAAAATTAGGTTAAAGGAACAATCTACTACTGGACTACTGGAATTGATTCATATAGATATTTATGGTCCTACAAGGGTGATAAGTCTACAAGGTGACAAGTATTTTATGATTTTTATTGATGATTACTCTAGAATGACATGGGTTACTTTTCTTAGAGAGAAATTTGATGCATTATAAAAATTCAAAGCATTTAAGGAAATGGTTGAGAATGAAATAGGTCTGAAAATAAATTTTTTGAGTTCGAAAAAAGGTAGTGAATACACCTATAATGAGTTTAACATGTTTTATGAAGCCCATGGAATAAGAAGACAAGTGTATGCTCCTAATACTCCTTAGGAGAATGGATTTTCTGAAAGAAAGAACAAGACAATTCAAGAAGTTGCTAGATCAATGATAAGAGTGGCAAGTCTACTAGAAGTTTACTAGAGAGAAAAAACTCACACTATTGCTTATGTGTTCAACCTAGTTCAAGAAAAATCCAATAGAACTAAGACTCCATATGAGCTATGGTGTGGAAGGATTCCAATTTTCAAGTATTTCAAGGTATTTGGAAGAAAATTTTATATCATAAGAGATGAAGAAAATCTAGAAGAGTTTGATGCTAGATGTGATGAAGGTATTTTTCTTGGATGCCCTACTTGAAGAAAAGATTGCATATGTTACAATAAAAGGCTAAGAAGGTTGTATAAAGAATAAATGTGAAGGTTTATGAAGCATTGAATAATTGAAATTGATGGATAGGTGTCAGATGAACCTGATTGGAGAGAACTAGAGGAAATAGTTGAAGAATAAGAAGTGAAGAATGAATAAGAATAAGCTCTATGAAGGGTTCATAAAATCCCTAAGTATGTGCAAAATAATCATTCAAAAGGTAAGATCATTGGAGATAAGAGGAAAGGTGTGGGTATGTGCAAGATCATCACGGAAAAAATAGGCCCTTAAGTGGCAAAAAATTCAGAAAAATCAGAGTTAGGGAACTTGACATAAAAATTTGAATAAGTTATCTATATTATTTAAAAAATATTTAAGAGCAGAATTTGTAGAAAATTGAAACTAGTTTTTAAATTACTAGGTTTATTTAAAAAAAATAAATATCTATTTGGTGAAAATTTGAAATTTCAATACAGTCTTAAATTTCAAGAAAAAAATAAGAAGTAGGTGACTATCTGACCACCCTAATCACATTAACATGATAATATTTTTTTTAAGATTTTAGATATAAGTAGAGGAATCATGTCCCGATGTGATGTATATTTTTTTGTAATTTTTTTCCAAGTAAATAATTAAATTATAATTCTTTTATGATAGATTAAAAAAAAATAAAGACTCGTATGTCTAACCACCTTAGCTTGATCAAAACTTCATGATTTTTTTTTCTTTTTTTACCTTGTATTATGTGAGGCATAGAATGTGACACATGTTTTGGATTCAAAAAATATGATACCGTTTGAAATCTATAGATGTTTTTTAATCAGCCTAAAAATCGGGACTTAAGTCATAATTCAATAGAAAATGAATAATAATTATTTATTAAATTAAAAGTAAAGAATAATTTATATTGGTGGAAATCTGAGAATCACCTTTAAAAACCCTTTTTGTTTCATCAATTTTGGGTTTAAAAAAAGTCGTCAGCCACATACCCATCATATTGCCACTTTTTGGCCCATCATGATCTTGCACATACCCATGTACTGACAAGAAGAAAAGTTATTGAAGTTGAGGTAAATTATTGCTTACTTTATGAATTTGAGCCTAATATGTTGAATGAGGCATGTAAAGATGAACATTGGATGAAAGTAATGGAAGAGTAACTTATGCAAATTGAGAAAAATAAAACTTTGGAATTGGTTCCTAGACCAAAAAACAAGAACATAATTGGAAGTATGTGGGTTTTCAAAAAAAACTAAATGAGAATGGAGTAGTGGTAAAAAATAAGGGAAGGCTTGTGTGTAAGGGTTACTCACAAGTGGAAGGTATAGAGTTTCAAGAGACGTTTTCTCTTCTGGATAGAATGGAAGCTATTAGAATGTTTTTGGATTTTCCTTGTCCTAAGGACTTTAAATTTTACCAAATAGATGTGAAGTCTGCATTTCTGAATGGTGAGTTAGAAGAAGAAGTTTACATGGAACAACCAAAGGAATTCAAGTTGTTAGATCAACTAGATATGGTCTACATATTGAAAAAGGATTTATATGGTTTGAAGCAAGATCCCAAAGCTTGGTATGCAAGATTGGAAAAATATTTGATTTAGCACAGTTTCAACAAAGGTACTACATATGGGTAAGTAAACCAAGATGGTTCCCAAAAAGGGGACTTAAGTGGACAACGTTTTTCTGAAATCAGGAAATATTGACCTTGGATGTGAAATTGAGGATACCTAGACTCAAAATTTTGAGATGGAACAAAAATAAGGATTCAAGTGCTTCGAGTCTACTTTCTAAACTACTAATTTATTTTGAAAATGATTAAGATTAAGGGGTTCAAATGAGGGATGCACACAAACTGGTGTTTTTTTTTTCAGAAAAACATAACATAGCAACTCTTGTACGACCCTCATACGGTAAACCTTTTTTTAGTATTTTTAAAATCACAACGGTTATAAGTTAGCTAACAGTATGTAGTTGATGCATGATTTTTTTGATAATTTTTTAATGAATATTTGAATTTTTACTAATTTGTGAAGTGGACATATCCTGAAAATAGAATTTTGGCCGTGCTACCCCTACAAATTTTGAAAACTAATTGATTTTTCTTTTTTCTAATTTTGTAGAATGGAGTCTAGTTTCTAAAAATGTAATTTATTTGAAAAATTGATGAATGGTTAATTTATAACGAAAAAAATACCAAACACTATTTTTTGGCAAAAATAAGACATATAGATAAAATAAATTATGGATGAAAGACTTAACATTTTCAGAAAATGAAAAAAATTACATCATTGCATAGGTAAGAGATAACCCAACATTACCCATGTGCTCGATTTTTTCGATATTAAACCATGTGCAATCCTGACGATGAGCATGAACTCGATTATGAGAAATATGGTGGATTTTTTAAAAACACGTCTCTGGTCATTGGGAATGCCCTCCAAGACTTTGGGTTGGAATTCCAAGGCAATACCAAGCTTAAAGTTTGGTAATCCCCAAAGCAAGATATAACGAGAGCATGTTATAACGCGCTCATGTTATATCTCACTTTTGACATGGTTTTTCCTTCTACAGGGAACATGTCTACTAGCACATAACGCGAGCGCATTATAACGTGATCGCGTTATGTCTTACTTTATGTTAAATGCTAATATATTAATGTATGCTGATATATTTTTAAGTAAATGTATGTATGTATGCTTGTATGGATGTAAGATTACATGTACAAATGTATTATGCTTCTATGTATGCATTTATGTATGTCTTTACATGAAGGGAGAATTTAGAGAGAGTCTAGGGAGATGGAGAGGGGGTCGAAGTGAGAGTTTAAGATAGAGGGAGTGGGAGAGAAGGGGTTGGATTGAGGGGGACTTAGCTAGGTAGGGTGGGAGGGATAGTGGGAGGGAGAGAGAGAGAGAGGGGGGGTCGGAGAGAGAGAATTGATGGAGAGGGATAGAGAGAGAGGGGGTGGGAGAGAGAGAATTGAGGGAGAGGGAGAGAGAGAGAGACAAAGAGAAAGAGAGGGTTATGTAGGTAGGGTACGAAAGGGAGAGACTTGACAGTGTGAGGGGGTGAGAGGGAGAGACTTGAGAGATAGGTAGTGAGAGGGAATGTGAGGGAGAGGGAGTGAGAGGGGGTGGTAGGGATTGATTGAACGAGAGGTATGCAGAAAGAGGGAGATGATAGATAGAGAAAATTAGAGAGGGTGGGAGGATGGGAAGGAGGGAGAAGTGAGATGTATAGATAGAGAGAAAGGGATAGGGGTTGAGGGTATAGGGTTGAGGGATTAGGATGGAGGACCTATAGGGTTGATGGTTTCTAGGGTATTAGGGTTTAAGGTTTGAGGGTTGATGGAATAGGTTTGATGGTAGAGGGTATTTGGTTGAGGGTATAGGATAGAAGGTTTAAGGTTTAAGCATTTAGGGTTGAAGGGTTTGGGGTTAAGGTTTTAGAGTTACGGGTTTACTTGGTTGAGGGTAGAGGGTTTAGGGTATAGTTTTGAGGGTATATGGTTGAAGGATTAGGTTCAGGGTCCAATGTAAGGGGTAGAGGGTTTAGGGTTTAAGGATTGAGGGTTGAGGGATTAAGGGTTGAGGGTTGAGAATTGAGGGTTGAGTGTTTAATATATAGGGTAAAGGGTAGAGGGTTTAAGGGTTGAGGGTTGAAGATTGAGGGTTTAAGGTATATGGTTGAGGGTCCAATATATAGGGTAGAGGTTATAGGGGTCGAGAGATTAAGGGTTGAGGGATTAGGGTTTAGGGTAGAGAGTATTAGGTTGATGGTAGAGGTGAGAGGGTAGAGGGTAAAGGGTTTAATAGTTTAGGGTTTAAGGGGTTAGGGTTGACGGTCAAGGGTTTAGGGTTGAGTGTTTAAGGGTTTAAGAGTTGAGGGTTTAAGGTTCAATAGGGTTGAGGGATTAGGGTAGAGAGTTTACTAAGTGGGTTTAAGGGTTGGGGGATTAGGGTTGAGGGTAGAGGGTATAGGATTAGTGGTAGAGGGTAGAGGGTTTATGGGTTAGGATTTAAGGGTTTAGGGTTTAGGGATGAGGGATTAATAGGTTATAGAGTAGAGGTTATAGGAGTTGAGGGATTAGGGTTTAAGGGTTGAGGGTTCAAGGATTCAAAGGGTATAGAGGTTGAGGGATTAAATTTTAACAGTTGAGGGTTGAGGGTTGAGGGATTAATAGGGTATAGGTGTTGAGGGATTAGGCTTTAATGGCTAAGGGTTCAGGGTTCAAGGATTAAGAGGGTAGAGGGGTTCAAGGATTAGGGTTTAAGGGTTGAGGGTTGAGGGTTAAGGGATTAAGAAGGTATAGGGGTTGATGGATTAGGGTTTAAGGTTTGAGGATTGAGGGTTGAGGGACTAAGAGGGTATAGGGGTTGAGGGATTAGGGTTTAGGGGTTGAGGATTGAGGGTTCAAGGATTAAGAGGGTATAGGGGTTGAGGGATTAGTGTTTAGGGGTTGAGGATAGGGAGTTGAGAGATTAAGAGGGTATAGGGGTTGAGGGATTAGGGTTTAAGGGTTGAGGGATTAAGAGGGTATAGGGGTACATGGATTAGGGTTTAAGGGCTGACAGATAAAGAGGGTATAGGGGTTGAGGAATTAGGGTTTAAGGGTTGAGAGATTAAGATGGTATAGGGGTTGAGGGATTAGGGTTTGAGGGTTGAGGGATTAAGAGGGTATACGGGCTGAGGGCTTAGGGTTTAAGGGTTAAGGATTGAGGGTTGAGGGATTAACAGGGTATAGGGGTTGTGGGATAAGGGTTTAGGGGTCGAGGATTGAGGGTTGAGGGATTAAGAGGGTATACGGGTTGATGGATTAGGGTTTAGGGGTTGATAATTGAGGGTTGAGCGATTTAGAGGGTATAGGGGTTGAGGGATTAGGGTTTAAGGGTTGAGGGATTAAGAGGTTATAGGGGTTGAGGGATTAGGATTTAAGGATTGGGGGTTTAGAACTAAGGGATTAAGAGGGTATAGGGACTTAGAGATTAGGCTTTAAGGGTTGAGGGTTGAGGGTTGAGGGATTAAGAGGGTACAGGGATTGAGGGATTAGGGTTTAAGGGTTTAGGATTGAGGGTTGAGGGATTAAGAGGGTATAGGGGTTGAGGGATTAGGGTTTAAGGGTTGAGGGATTAGGGTTTAAGTGTTGAGGCATTAAGAGGGTATAGGGGTTGAAGGATTAGGGTTTAGGGGTTGAGGGTTAAGGGTTGAAGGATTAAGAGGTTATAGGGATTGAGGGATTAGGGTAAAAGGGTTGACGGTTGAGGGTTGAGGGTTGAAGGATTAAGAGGGTATAGGGATCAAGGGATTAGGGTTTTAGGGTTGAGGGATTAAGACGGTATAGGGGTTGAGGGATTAGGGTTTAAGGGTTGAGGATCTAGGGTATTGGGGTTGAGACATTAGGGTTTATGGGTAGAAGGTTGAGGGTTGAGGGATTAAGAGGGTATAGGTGTTGAGGGATTAGATTTTTGGGGTTGAGGATTGAGGATTGATGGATTAAGAGCGTATAGGGGTTAAGGGATTAGGGTTTAAGGCTTGAGGGATTAGGGTTTAAGGGTTGAGGGTTTAGGGTTGAGGGATTAAGAGGGTATAGGGGTTGAGGGATTGGGTTTTAATGGTTGAGGGTTGAGGGTTGAGGGATTCAGAGGGTATAAAGATTGAGGGAATAGGGTTTAAGGATTGACCACTGAGGGTTGAGGGATTAAGAGGGTATCGGGGTTCAGGGATTAGGGTTTAAGGGTTGAGGGATTAAGAGGGTATAGGGTTTAAGGGTTGAGTGATTAGTGTTTAAGGGTTGAGGGATTAAGAGGGTATAGAGATTGAGGGATTAGGGTTTAAGGGTTTTGGGATTAAGATGGTATAGGGATTGAGGGATTAGGGTTTAAGGGTTGACGAATTTAGAGGCTATAGGGATTGCCAGATTGGGGTTTAAGGTTTCAGGGTTGAGGGTTGACGGGTTAAGAAAGTATAGGGGTTGAGGGATTAGGGTTTAACCGTTGAGGGATTAAGAGGGTATAGGCATTGAGCGATTAGGGTTTAAGGGTTGAGGGTTGATGGTTGAGGGATTAAGAGGGCATAGGGATTGAGGGATTAGGGTTGAAGGGTCCAGGATTGAGGGTTGAGAGATTAAGAGGGTATAGGGCTTGATGGATTAGGCTTTAAGGGTTGAGGGATTAAGAGGGTATAGGGGTTGAGGGATTAGGGTTTAAGGGTTGAGGGATTAGGGTTTAAGGGTTGAGGGATTAGGGTTTAGGGCCTGAGGATTCAGGTTGAGGGATTAAGAGGGTATAGGGGTTGAGGGATTAGGATTTAAGGGTTGAGGGATTAAAAGGGTATAGGGGTTGACTAATTGGGGTTTTGTGGGTTGACGGTTTAGGGTTGAGGGATTAGGAGGGTATAGGGGTTGAGGGATTAGGGTTTAAGGGTTGAGGGTTGCGGGTTGGTGGATTGAGAGGGTATAGGGACTGAGGGATTAGGGTTTAAGGGTTGACGGTTGAGGGTTGGTGGATTAAGAGGGTATAGGGATTGAGGGATTAGGGTTTAAGGGTTGAAGATTAAGGGTTGAGGGAATAAGAGGGTTTAGAGGTTGATGGATTAGGGTTTGGGGGTTGATGGATTTAGAGGGTATAGGGGTTGAGGGATTAGGGTTTAAGGGTTCAGGGATTAAGAGGGATAGGGCTTGAGGGATTATGGTTTAGGGGTTGGGGGTTTAGGGTTGAGGGATTAAGAGGGTATAGGGATTGAGGGATTAGGCTTTAAGGGTTGAGGGTTGAGTGATTAAGAGGGTATAGGGATTGAGGGATTAGGGTTTAAGGGTTGAGGATTGAGGGTTGAGGAAATAAGAGGGTATAGGGGTTGAGGGATTAGGGTTGAGGCATTAAGAGGGTACAGGGGTTGAGGGATTAGGGTTTAGGGGTTGAGGGTTGAGGGTTGAAGGATTAAGAGGGTATAGGGATTGAGGGATAAGGGTTAAAGGGTTGAGGGTTCAGGGTTGAGTTTTGAAGGATTTAGAGGTAATAAGGATTGAGGAATTAGGGTTTCAAGGTTGAGGGATTAAGAGGGTATAGGGGTTGAGGGATTAGGGTTTAAGGGTTGACGATCGAGGGTTGAGGGATTAAGAGGGTATAGGGGATGAGGGATTAGGCTTTATGGGTTGAGGAGTGAGGGTTGAGGGACTAAGAGGGTATACGAGTTGAGGGATTAGGTTTTAGGGGTTGAGGATTGAGGGTTGAGGGTTTAGGGTTTAGGGTTGAGGGATTAGTGTTTAAGGGCTGAGAGATTAAGATGGTATAGGGGTTGAGGGATTAGGGTTTAAGGGTTGAGGGATTAGGGTTTGAGGGTTGAGGAATTAAGTGGGTATATGGGTTGAGGGATTCAGGTTTAAGGGTTAAGGATTGAGGGTTGAAGGATTAAGAGGGTATAGGGGTTGAGGGATTAGGGTTTAAGGGTTGAGGATCGAGGGTTGAGGGATTAAGAGGGTATAGGTGTTGAGAGATTAGGATTTATGGGTAGAGGATTGAGGGTTGAGGGATTAGGGTTTAGGGATTGGGGGATTAAGAGGGTATAGGGATTGAGGGATTAGGGTTTAAGGGTTGAGGGATTAAGAGGGTACAGGGATTGAGGGATTAGGGTTTAAGGGTTGAGGGATTCAGAGGCTATAGGGGTTGACAGATTGGTGTTTAAGGGTTGAGGGTTGAGGTTTGACGAATTAAGAAGGTATAGGGGTTGAGGGATTAGGGTTTGAGGGTTGAGGGATCGAAAGGGTATAGGGGTTCAGGGATTAGGGTTTAAGGGTTGACGGGTGAGGGATTAAGAGGGTATAGGGATTGAGGGATTAGGGTTTAAGGGTTGAGGATTGAGGGTTCAGGGATGAAGAGCGTATAGGGGTTGAGGGATTAGGGTTTAAGGGTTGAGGATTGAGGTTTAAGGGATTAAGAGGGTATAGGGGTTGAGGGGTTATGGTTTAAGGGTTGAGGGTTGAGATTTAGGGATTAAGAGGGTATACGGATTGAGAGATTAGGGTTTTAAGGGTTGTGGCATGAAGAGGGTACAGGGGTTGAGGGTTGAAGGATTAAGAGGGTATAGGGATTGAGGGATTATGGTTAAAGGGTTGAGGGTTGAGGGTTGAGTGTTGGAGGATTAAGAGGGTATAGGGATTGAGGAATTAGGGTTTTGAAGGTTGATCGATTGAGAGGGTATAGGGGTTGAGGGATTAAGAGGGTATATGGGTTTAGAGATTACGATTTATGGGTAGAGGGTTGAGGGATTAACAGGGTATAGGGGTT